>JAXBDA010009134.1:0-13215 GCA_036023075.1 Gaultheria prostrata
CGAAGAAAAAATCAAAAGCCACCAGATTGTGGCTCTGATACCATGAAAAGAATAAGATTTGGAAGAGAATTTCTGTGTATATGTTATAAATTGAAGTACTGATACAAGGAATATATATACAATCTTCTTAAGCTATTTTAGGACAATATCAATCTACTGCTACAATTGTGGATGACCCACTAATTGTGGAGTCTAATACAAAAAAGGTAAATTGCTTCAATTACTCGATATGATTTCCAACAAAGCCTAATAGGTGTATCACTAATATCTGGATCAGACTTTCGATGGCCCACACAATTTCCAATAAAATCATCTTCTCCATCTTCCACTATTTGATCCAAAATAGCCGCATCCATCCTTGGAGATTGCACTTCTTTTGAGCTTCCACCCTGCAATAAAAGAGTAGTAGTTTCACCCTCCCCTTTGTCCGCTGACTGTACTTAATTCCATCTCATTTTTCTTCGGTGAACCTTTGGCCACAGCAGTATGCAGGTTTTCATCATCTTCCCTACTACATGAATTTGTTAGGTCTATAAACTTTGATAGAGCTCTGTTGGGAAGCAATCCTTTTAGCAGCTTGATCGTTGATAAGAACATCACATTCCTCTTCCCATACCTTAACCAGGTAATATCTTCCTTTAACACATACATTAATCCATCCATCAATTTTTGGAGGGCTCTCCGTAACTATCATCATTTTCCCAACTTCAAAAGAAGCCATGTATTGTTTCTTCATCCAAAGCAATGAACTCGCCCCAATTTTCCCTTATTCTCTTGAAGGTATTTTGACTCCAAATGTTCAAAGGCATACCCCTGCACTTAATCTAGACTAATCTCGAAAGACTAGCCGCCTCACCATTCCAGGGTATAAAAGAAGAGAGCCAGTTCTTTATGATCAGATTTGCCAAAGCTTGGGATCTATCTTCCATGCTTGAAAAAGTAATAATCAAATACATACCTCCCAATGACCTAACTTCAACCTCCTCGACATTGAGTTCATAGAAAGCTTTTTGCACTAGATCAGTGGTGGATAGAGAAAATATTTTTACCACTGCACTAGTATGGAGCCAACCAGAAGCAATTGGTTGGAAGTTTAGGGATATAAACTTTTTAACATAATTTTTTACCCGGATCTCAGAGAAACGCTCTCTGAAATTTGGTTTTGAACATGAAAAACTTGCACCATTTTTATACCCTCCTTCAATATCATAATTAGCCCTTTTAACAAACATATTTCTTCTTCCAACCCATAAACCGTTAGCCTTTGCGATGGCCGAAGTAATAGCCCGCTGGTTATCGTACCTTACAAATCCAAAAAGGGCCAGATTTTTTTGTTCTCTTGAGGGGAATAAAAGCATCCACTATTCTCCCGAAATTCGAGAAATTTTTTCTAAACCAAGGGATACCCACACTATTAGGCAGATTGCCGACATATACAGTGAATGAGCTCCCCAGCCGTGGTTAGGACATAAACTATGGAAAGAATTTTATTGTCAATTGACAAAAGAACGAGGCGATGATCGAATGGGTGATGTGACTGATGCTTAACCATGGCAATATTAGAAAATTTTAGGGTTGGTCGAGTGTGTAGAAGCCTGCTATTATAATCATCTTTGAATGGTTAAATGTGAATAGCACAGTTGGCTAAATGATGTTGATGCCGTGGATGGTTGGTTCACACACCAACATACACATTGCTGAATTTTAGCCCTTTTATGTTTACAATACACTTCAAAAAAAGAAAAAAACACTTTTCGCCACGAAATTGGATTTCGTTGTAAAATGACACCTATTTGGCGATGAAAATTGTTTTTGTCGTCAACACCTTTTGGCGAGAAAACCCATATTTCGTCGCCAGAAGATACCCATTTGACGAAGAAATCAATTTTCCTCGCCAATTAGGTTCTATTGACGACAAAATCCGATTCCATTACCAACATGAATCATTTGGTGATGAAATGGTTATTTCGTCGTCTAAAAGTACTGTTTTGGCAACAAAATATGAGTTTCCTGCATAGAAAGGTATCCGTTGGTGAAGAAATTCCTATTTCATCGCCAAATCTAGTACTAATAAATATTTTATTTAAAAAATTCATATTAGTGAAAATTATTGAAAAATTGTTACATAGATTACTTTCAAAATTATTGAAAAAATGTTAATCCCTCCGTCTCTTTTTTCAACATTTCCATTTTGGGATGTCCCTTAATTAGTGTGTGTTTTGAAAAGTTAATAGGTAAAAATTTGTACAACTATCATATTACCCTTTCGACAAATTAGTGGGTAAAGAGTTAATGGGTAAAAGTGGAGGATTATTTTTAAAAGTGGAGGTAAAAGTTGATAGGAAAAATATAAAATGGACGTGAAAGTTGATGTGAAAGGTGTAATGATGACGTTTCTTTAATAATTTGAGTTTATGAAATAACACACTTAAAAAAGAATGGAGGGAGTAATATATATATTATACTTTAGAGTACTATCAATGGGGTGTTAAGTGGTTCAATGGTGGTAGTGATAGTTTGGAATTGGAGATCCCGGGTTCGAGTAGGAGCAACAACAAAATTGGAATTCTTTCTCTAATTTGGTCACTTTTGGCAGCAGGAAAAAAAAATTTCATAGCCATGTTACTTTTGGCGACGAAAAATAATTTGTCGCCAAGACTTGTCATACCTTTTGCGTGAAACTTTAGGTGATGAAAGTTCTTCACTCAAAGCATTAGCGACGAAAGTTGTTGTTTTGGAGACAAATTTAATTCGTCTTCAAAGACCGAATTTGTTATAGTGATGGGATTGTCAGTCTTTTAGTTTTGCTCTGTAGAGGTGCCAACCACTATGTTTTCTTTTTTCTTTCTTGGTCTTTGGGGATTGTGAGGCGCTTGGATGCTAGAATACTTGAAATGCTCGTATCCCTTTGGGATGCCTTTTTTCCTTGGTCATCCCTTTGCTCTTTGTACAACTTTCAAAGATTAATAAAATTTCTTTTTGCCGATAAAAACAAATATCTAATTAAGGCTAAAACTTGAGGACAAGTAGTAATTGTTTGCTTACTTAAGACCCTGTAATTTGATGCTTATAGAGTTAAAAATACATAAGAGCCTACGATTTTGATGCTTATGGAGTTGATAAACAAATCAAATTGTTCCAACTTGAGCTTGTGTTTGACTCGTTAAAATACATCTCGTTTCATTTGCCATGTAAACAAATCAAACTTTAATATTTTTAAGCTTATACATAACGGAAATCAAGCTCGAACAACCTTCTATTCGGCTAATGCAGCTTGTTCTGTTTATGTTGTTTTAAAAAAATAAAACTCCTCGAGATCGGCTCATAATCAGCTTATAAAACCTCATTTGAGATCTAGCTACTTGCTTGACAATAAGTCAAAGGGCAAATTACACTGACCTCCCCTGAGGTTTCTGACTACTACAGATTCCCCCTTCAGGTTTGAGAAATTACACTGTTCTCCCTTGTCAGCGTTTGTCCAGAAACGGTAGTGGATGGAAAAGGGTCAATTACTTATTTACCCCTCCTTATTAAATAGAGTGGATCTAGAAGCTTATTTTCCTTGTTTCTTTTCAACTGGATCTCAACCCTCTCTTTCTCTCAACTGGATGAGTCCTGTCACCAACCCACCCACCCTCACCCTCTCTTGCCGCGCGAAAAAATGGCGGGAGGCCACCTCACCACAAGTCATTCTACCTTGTCATCAAAGATGGAAGTCACTTGTAACCTCTATAATTTTCGCAGGAAAATATGGAGGGAACTCACCCCACCACCTCTTCCTGACTTATTCTATAAATTGAGAGTGTATTTATTGTTGTTGTTGTTGGTGGTGGTGGTGGTGCTGTTGTTGCTGTTGGTGCTGGTGTTGCTGGTGCTATTGGTGGTGGTGGTTCCATTTAATTAGTTTTACGGGAATTCATGATATTGATATGGTTTGAAGGTGCAAGTCTAAAATTTAGTAGATTATTGTGTGATATATTAGTAATAGGCTAATTAGATAAATTTATCAATTGTTATAAAATATTTAGGTGATTCTAATATGTCAGTTACCTAGTGAGAGTGTAGTGTAGAATAGCAGTTGGTGTTCCTCTTCTTCTTTTTTCTGTTCAACCAACTGAATGGGGGCAAACTGCCTTTTTAAAGGGAAGCCCCCCAACGGCTAGATTTGCCCAACGGTTGGGTAATGGAATCAATTGGGTTAAGGGCAAATTCGTCACATTGTTGTTGCTTTTGGTCATAAAGTTGACAGAGCTAACGGGTCTTTAACGGCTAGGATGTCTGTGATGTACGGTACGAAACCACAGGGGAGGACAGTGTAATTTCTCAAACCTGAGGGGGAATCTGTAGTAGTCAGAAACCTCAGGGGAGGTCAGTGTAATTTGCCCAAAGTCAAACTAAAACAATTTTTGGAACACGTAATTGACAGTGAAAATTGAATGGACAACGGAATTGACACATGCGATTTTAAATGACACTATAGCTATAAAAAAATTAACTAAAATTAAAAGAAGTAAACTATGAATAAGTCAACAAATTGATATGTAACTAGCACTCGGCAAATTGCATCAAAAACTAATTGACTCTATCAACACAAAGTTAATCGTCGTAAAGAGATGACTGAGGAATGAATTTTTATTCTTAATTGACAAAAGAACGAGGGTGATGATCGAATGGGTGATGTGAGTGTGATTGGTGCTTTACCATGGTAATATAAAGTCTTAGGGTTGGTCGAACTATGACAACAAGTAAATAGCTAATTACTTATAAAAATAAATAAATAGCTTATTTTTTCAAGCTCGCAAGTTCAACTCTGACTTAGTACGTAAAATGCTTTTTATCCCATGTAAGATGATCAGACCAAACAAACACGGTGTTATTTGACAATCGAGTTGTTCATTTTGTATAAAATCATACATGCAAACATTGGTTTATCATATAGTATGTTTTAACAGAGATGGACTATTACAATTTGGCCTAATTTTGCTGATTTTAGCTCAATTTTGTCGATTTTACCTTTGCCATAATTTGCTCAATTTTGCCAATTTTACCATTGTCATTCATCTCGTTGAGGCAAATCACAGAACCTAAAAAGTATGACTCAAAATTATCAAATGCTAAGAAAATTTGAATAATGACAAAAACCAAAAAGTGAAAAAAGTTATGTGAAACGAGGCCTAAAAATATTTTTAAAAAAATAAAAATGAAGGAACGGCATTTTTGGGGGCACCCACTTTCTTCCTAAGTTCCCGATGGTTCATCGTCTCTATTTTTCTCGTAATGAAAATCAACATTCTTTGTGGTGATTTATGTTCATAAAAGTTTGTGTTTTGAGTCCATTGTTGCGCTCCTTTCATTTTTTTAGGTTGGCTGTCATTTTTTTGGCTTTCACAGAAAAACTACCAAAGTAATGTGAAACTTTATTTGGAACTTGCAAAGTTCACATCAATATATATATAAATTACAAAAATCAATTACCGGCAAAACCACGGTTCATATTCAAAGCTACGGGGAGAAAACATCCCTTGATGGAAAAAAATAAATTAGGAAAAGATATTGTGTATGTTAGCTCATACAAGGGATGTCTCTCTGCAATTAAATTCACAAAAAAGCAACTATGAACTTTTATTGAAACTTAGACTGTCATTCTTCCTCAATCCCATCTCCATTTCTCTACTTGACCGAGATTGGTTGCTGTACTCGCTGCTTGTCCCATACTCTTGGCCTCCCAATGCTATCTTCCAGAATTTCTTCATGTCCTCGTTATTGTCGTAGACTGTGCTCTCTCCTGTTCTTATGCCTTCGTTGATATGGGATAAAGATGCGTCGTCTTCTAAGGCTCGTACTACCTGTGTAATTTCAGTATGGCTAAGAAATGAACTTAACACATACAATCAAGTTGGAATGCAAGAATCTTCTCTATAGCATTAGACCCTAAAAGGTTTTGAGATGGTGATAGTGAGAAAACAAATAATCAGGGTGTCTCACCATTTCGGTGAGAAATTGTAAGAAGGATAATGGACCAACAAAAATTACCATTTCCCTTCATTTCTCACCTCTTTTATTCATTCAAATGAGGGATGGGCTTTTGGATTGTTTTGTGGTCTAATCTCATCATTTCTCACCATCATAAGGGGTTTCATGGTCATTTAAGACATGATTACAAGACATAATCCACCGGCAGGGAAAGACTAATTACTTAAGGGCAAGTGGGGTCACGTGCCCCATTCAAAATTAAATAATTATACTTTTGGCCCTATATATTTTTACAATAAAACTATGTAAGATACAAAATCGAAACATGCCACTAGTTTATACCTTAAAAAGTAACTAGATTCCTATAATATCATGCATCAACTTTCTCACACAAGGTTATTTTATTTACAATTACGAGTTCATCGATTGTTAGTCCAATTGTATTTATTTCTTTTAGTATAATATTGTGTCTCTCTCTGTGTCTGTGTATGTGTTAAGAAGGCACATACTGAAATATCTCATTCTGAAGAAATATTCGAGATCAATTGTAAATTTATTCTTCACAATATTTATCGATGAAAATTTTACTCCGTAACTTTTATTGATTAATTTTAGAGCTGGTAGTGAAAAATATGTAATGTAAAGTTTTTGTCTTGCATGTAATACAAGTTTAAGTTGAGTATTATTATTGCAGTTTATTATGAAACAAGTTCAATTTCTTGACATGGTCAATAGAGTGCCCCCAATACATCAAAATTCTGGTCCGCATCTAATGACTTGTCTTATGGTCCTAAAAACACTCATTGTTGGGAGCTTGGTCATGTCATGTTGAAGGAACAATTATTAAAGAAACTTGACCTCAAAGCTTATTTTCACGGCAAGTGATGACTAGCTCATGCGGTAGAGCTCGTGGATTCCTTACACTGCATATCAGGATCGAGTTTCATTCCCCCACCCCATGTAAATAGATTAGGAATAATGGATGACCAAAAAAAAAACAGCTTATTTTCATGGTATCATTGGTCTCAAAAGGTTTAAGCCATGACACAGAATCCATGACTACAGAACCGTTCCCTAAAGAACCGACTTTATCTGAACGAATAACTAGATCCATAACTCGTTGGTTCCTTATGGATTAAATAATATGCATGGCACAATGGAGTTACTTGTTGCAAATAAACTCTCAATGTCTTACAAGGCAAGCTAATTACCTGGCTCATTCGTGGTCGACGTCGAGCTGAATGACACACACAAGCAGCAGCACAAGCAACCATACGAGCCATCTCATTGGTGTCGTAATTCGTTTGCAACCGTGCATCGACAAGTGAATCATAATTCCCGTCTTCCAAAGCTCGTGTTAGCAAGGGCCTTGCCTGCAGACACACACACACAGAAAAAGAAAAAGAAAGATTAGTGATTAAGATGGAAAAAGTCTTTCACCAGACAAAACAATATAAATAAAGATCATGAAAAGGTTGGCATAACATCTGCTATCAAGATTCAAGACTGTCAAACAAATATAGCCAGTTTTTATAGAAAGAGACCCTGGATTTAATTGCTCACCCAGTCTACTAAGCTATCATCCATATAAGTTTGAGTTGAGTTAATAGGTCGGCGTCCAGTAATCAATTCGAGAAGCATGACCCCAAATGAGAAAACATCTGACTTGTCTGTAAGTTTCCCAGAAGAAGCATATTCCGGAGCCATGTACCTAGAAATGGGGCAACTTAATTAGGAATCTGCAAGATATGAATGTGATCCAATATGGGATCACATTCTAGGATCTTTCCACACACAAATGGAACAAGAGTTTGAAACTCAGAAATAAAAACGGAGCATGGCAGCATGCATCCAACATGAGACAAAGATAGCAAAATCAATTACAAAGAGAATGTGAGCCTCGGTTTTCAGATTTCACGATAAACAAGAGTTTGACCAAGCCAGGGTGTACACATTTAGAATGAGTTTCAACACAATTGCTTTTCTCAAAAGGAAAATTTGAAGTAATCTACATACTGTGTGGATTTGGCAAGTGAAGTGTTCGCTTTTACTAAAAAAGGCTGATACAAAAGTATTAACAATTAAGCATCTATATGAAATATAAACTACAAACAAAACGAAGACCATCAAGAGTAGAACACAAATAATGTCGAAAACAAGATAGGTCATATGACTCGTACCCAAAAGTACCCACCACCCGAGTTGATACATGAGTGTTGAGATCAGAAGAAATCTTTGCAAGTCCAAAGTCTGCAACCTAAGAAAAGAAAAAGAAATCATGTTTACTGATAATTACAATTATTAACATTAATATGAAGTCATAAAACCTAATCAGTGGTTTTTCAATTATAATTTTGCCATATTCATACAACTTATATAATATACTTCGCACCCTGCTGATTAAATGAATGCATGGGGAATAAAAGGTAGCAAATGCGGCTGCATTTAGATATATTATTCCATGATCAACAGTTTGTATCTAATAAGTCTTTGAGTCCTGCCTCCAAGACCCTTACCTTTGCCTCAAAGTTAAAATCCAGCAGTATATTAGCTGCCTTGATGTCGCGATGTATGATCTTAGGATGGCCTACAAGTACAAAAATATCAATTCAAAATCAAATTCTGTAACATAACATATCATTGCTTCTATAATGAAGGGAAAATCTATACACATGCACGATGAGTACTTACAGTCCTCATGAAGATATGCGAGTCCTTTTGCAGACCCCAAAGCAATTTTTAGTCTTATTGGCCAATCCAGGGTATGCCTTCCATTTCCTGAATGATTCTACTTCTTGTCAAAAACCTTCCACAACATTAACTCAAAAGATGCTTGAAACTATGGGATATCAAACTTATAATTGAATTGTATTTCGTGACTAGTAGCCAAGGTAAAGGGTTGTTAACAAACATCTGTGTTAAAATTAAAACCAAAAGCAAAAACTCTTGGAAAACAAGTTTACCATGTAAGTGGAACTCCATGGTGTTGTTTGGAACAAACTCATAAACAAGCATTCTTTTGACCCCATCGATGCAATAGCCAACTAATGAAACAAGATGTTTGTGATGCACCCTGCTAATGATCTCAACCTCAGCCTGAAATTCGCGTTCCCCCTGACCACTTCCTGCTTTCAACTGCTTAATCGCGACTTCTTTCCCATCAGGAAGGACTCCCTTGTGCACAAATCCAAACCCACCTTGTCCAAGGAGGTTTGCATTTGAAAAGTTATCTGTTGCCATTGCCAATTCTTCGCATGTAAATGTGCTCGTTGAAAAAACTATAACCACCCGAGTGGAAGGTGCCTGGCGAGGGTTTTCAACCCCTGAGTTATTGGAGCTTAAACCACCACTGCTGCTTGTGACAACATGATTCTCAGGCGGCGGAACATTATGTCGCAAATATTGCGGTAGGACACCATATGGGACATCTAGCAATTTGAAAAACATCACACCAGAATCAGAGATGCAAGTTTTGAATGAGTAACTGATATAACGAAATCCGTGGATCATGTTCGATGCTCTTATCCACACACTATTAAGTATTGCCCTCAAGGATTCTGCTATATAACATTCAGCAAAATCATACACCATTTCCTTACAAACATGAGTTGGAACATGGTCATCCGCAAATGTCAGAAGGTAGAAAATCACTCACAAATAATAAGTGAAATTATGCTTGGCTTTTCATGTTGTAAAAAATAGACAAAATCCATTATCTGAAATTGACTATTCTCGAAATACAAGAATAAACATCAATGTGATCATTCAATTCAATATCTATCATATGAGGAAAGCAACCAAAGTCTATGTCTATGCTAAAAGTGTCAATCTCTAACGGAGGAAACTAATGCACTCCCTCCCTTCGTCCCAATTTGCTTGCCCCTTTTGGGGAAGTGGGTTTTTAAGGGGTGTGAAAATTTTGTATTGTCTTTTCTGTTTTGCTCCTAAACCAGTCAAAATTAGTGTGGCCAATTTGTGAGGCTAATTTTTTTATATGAAACTCAAAACATATGCAACTTATTTGATAGATATCAATTAGTTTTATTATACAAAGTTTTCAAAATCATAAAAACCGTTATAAAATAAAAGATAATGGCCAAACAAATTGAGATGGAAAAAATATTTTTTAAGGCTAAAATTGGAAAGTCACCCTTTTTGTATGGATGTTTTTAGAAATATGACAAATATTTTGGGACATCCCAAAATAAAAAGAAGGACCAGCAATTTGGAACGAAAGAAGTATATACGAATTCTAATACATACATACAACCTATATCCATTAAAAAATAAAAAAAGTGCCGCGTTTGTGTTGGCCTTTCACTCCAACAACGAAAAAAAAAAACACCCCATTTTTTCTGAAGTTGGCTGCACAAATATTATTGCCAGTATTAATTCGTACTACCCATTAAAGAGTTGGTTAAATTGTACTTTCGACTATAAAGCATCCAGTTTTCACTTGATAAAATCTAGATTTTATTAAAATTTGATAAAATCAATACTTGATTTTATCAAGTAAGGAAGATCTTTGATAAAATCTCTAATTTTTTTACTAAAAAATCTGAAATTTTATCAAATTGTTTCCTTAATTGATAAAATCAAGTGTTGATTTGAAACTGGGCCCATATCAAAGTGACAAAAAAAAATTTAAAAAGGAAAAAGAAAAAGAAAGAGAAAGAGTCAAACCTTTAGACTTCTGCGGTGATGGTGGAGGACTAGGAGGTTGTCTCCTCTTCTTCCATAACACAAAGAGTAAAAAGCTCAAAATCGCAATGGCAGCAACCACTCCAATCACAATTCCTGTCACACCCCCCACCGTTAACCCCGAGGAAGTCCTCGATGTTTCGCTGTAGTACGACTGAGGCGGCGGAGGCGCAGTACGATTGGCATGTGTCGTTTCGTTGTAGTAATACTGAGGCGGAGGCGCATGTGTGGACATCCTCAATCCCTCCCCCTATATATATGTACTATGTATGTTTGTTTAACTATGTCTGTGTAGAGTGACAAATGCTCCGGCAGTTCCAGTAGGCTGTAGCCTTTTGTTTGTGTGTCTCTTTCTTGAGAGAGAGAGAGAGAGAGAGAGAGAGAGAGGATTGGATTTTCGGAGGTTTGCATTTTACTTGAACCTGAGGTGGGGTTTTTATGTTATTGTGCGAACTGCCAACTGCTAAGAGAGACTGAGTATTAGAGTTTCAGGAGTTGAAAAGGTAAACACAAATTAATACATGAGAAAATCGTCAGTCCAATGAGCACATATAAAGATAAAAAACACACAAGCATCTCTGCATACATATTAATACATGAGAAAATCTTCTTCACGGGACGATCCTAAAAGGGGGGCTTTACGAAAGTCATTTGGGGCTCCAGCGACACCTCATCATAATGATCCGAACCGGTCATCTTGTAGGATTCGCAGAGTTGTGTGTGTATGCAAAAAATTAATTTGACCTGGCATCGATAGCTATGTCAAAAATTAAATTTTGCAGAAAAAAAACCGAGGGCCTAGATCATTTCAGAAGTTAAATCTCTGAAATGATCCAGACTCTTGTTTTTTTTGCACCAAAATTTAATTTTTGAAATAGCTATCAATGCCGGATCAAGCTGATTTTTTGCATACACACACTATTTTGTGGATCCTATAAGATGATCGATTCGGATCATTGCGATGAGGTGTCGATGGAATCCCCCAAGGTGGCTTTCGTAACCCCCTTTTAGGATAGTCCGTAAAAAAGACAAGGGAGTTGATATCGGGGCTCCCTTTTTTGATGCAGACACTCCATAATTTAATGAAGTTACAATATTACCCTTTTCAAAATACAAAACTACTGAAGGCACTCCATCCCAAATTATCTTTTCATTTACTGAGGCACTCCAAACGGAAAAATGAACCAAAATCTCTCTCCATTAATTGCAAACTTAAAACACCCTCAAAAAGTAAGGATCAACAAAGACATCAGCAGCAGTCCAAACCAGCTTCAAAAAAGAAAAAATTAAGGGCGTAGCAATTGTTGGGATTATTCTCTCCATCAAACTTGAGAATGATCTGATATCGTCACCTAAACGAAACGTATGGTTTTTGAAATTTATTTTAAAAATTGTAATAACCATCAATGCTTCTTACTAGAAAACTATCCATTTAATCAGGCGTGTACATTTGACCAATTCATTTTTGGAATGAGCAACAATCTCGAAGAGTAAAATAAAATTGGTCATTCGCTCACAGTCATTATCTCGAGATAGGGCAGCGCCAGCTCAAAAATTTTGGAGGCCTGAAACGAACTTCTTAAATAGAACCTCTATATATTTTGCATATAAGAATTGATCAACAAACAATCTTCATAACAAACTACAATTACAAAATTTAACAATATAGTCTTTCAAAAATAAACAACTGTTACGATACTTTAAAATCCGTCATTTCAACATGGGTCTTGCTAATATGTGCCCACTGGGGCACACAATAAGCATACGAAAAAAAAAACACGCATCTTTTATACTTTTCAATACATTTACAACTACTTATATGTATTTTTCACACATTTCAATACACTTTTTAAACCTTAACATGAGTCCACTGTGCCTGTTTTAGCATTTTCCTTTCGACACTAATCTTCTCATTTGCGAAAGTACTAAAGCTTGGGGTGGGCCGATTTTCATTTGTAGCAGGCTTAAACAAAAAATAATTAACCTAATATATATATATAAGAGGATCTTATAAGGGCTCCCTTACATAAGCCTTATGAAAGGGATTTGTCGTTCGAGATTGAATTTCAATGATCCGAGACAATCCGAACCGTTAGATGTGTTTAAAACATGTTTTTAAGGTCCACCGCGAGGATTCGTAAAAAAAAAAATATCCGGTAGGGCTTGATCCAATCAATTTTTGAAAAAACGCTAGGTATAACGTTTTTATCGAAAAATGCTTGGATCAAGCCCTTTCGGGTATTTTTTTTTTACGAATCCTCGCGGTAGACCTTGAAAACACATTCTAAACGCATCTAACCGTTCGGATTGTCGAAATTCAATCTCGAACGAAAAATCCCTTACATAAGCTATGTAAGGGAGCCCTTATAAGACCCTCTTCCTATATATATATATATCTTATGTAAGAGATTTTTCGTTCGAGATTGAATTTCAAGGATCCGAGACAATCCGAACCGTTAGATGTGTTTAAAACATGTTTTTAAGGTCTACCGCGAGAATTCGTAAAAAAAAAAAAATACTCGGAAGGGCTTGATCCGATCA
>JAXBDA010009135.1:0-13215 GCA_036023075.1 Gaultheria prostrata
GACAATATTCACGCTCGGTACGTTCGGTCCCTGTGGATTCGATCCGGTCTTACCGGTATTATGCTACCTCCGACGTAAGCCCTACGCTTTGGGCACGCTTATAAATAACAAAGTTGGAGCGAAAGCAATGTTCAATTTTTGAGGCCTCATTCCACTAACTCAAAAAGTCAATTTATTGCGGTTTTTTAGACAGATCATCTATATCTATACTATTACATTACACAACGGTTTTGTAAAATGTTTTTTCACAACTGTCCTCTGTGGTGGATTAGAGGGCTGAGATTGAATTTTAAGTTTGTGCTTCAATTGATCCTAGGGTTCTTATCTCTCCTAATTCAAAACTCAAACCCCATATAGACAAGATTTCTATTCTACGACTGGGATCGGTACGAATTCAATTTAAAGGATGAGATCATTCCCCAAAAAATCTAAGGGATTCTATTCCCAAAATTTGAGATGCCTTCCATTCCTCTCACTCACTCTTCTGTTTGATCATCTCTTTCTCTCCTCTCTACTCTCTCTCGCAGCCCTCTCCTCTCTCTCATAGCCCAAAAAAAAGGTTTCATCCGAAGAGCCAACAACTACGGGAGGTGGTTGTAAGTAATATAATCCGTGTTTTTTTTTTATTCTTCCATACACATTAATTTTCTCACCCTCTCAATCTATATTTTCGATAAAGGGTGTTTGTTTCCCCTTTTTTCAGTGAAGGTGAAGTGTACATGTTGCTGTTTTCGGTGAAGTGTCTCAATTTTCGGCATGGTGGCCCTCAAAAATCAGTGGAGGAGTCACAAAGTAAGATTTCCTCTTTCCTTTTTGATGTTTCATTGATTTCTGGACCAAATTTTGTGAACCCTTATTTTATGCACACCTTATTTCTAGAACCCTAATCATCTTCTGCCCATTGTCTAACGAATCCTATTATGATTAACCCCTAAATTTCTTCATCCGTAATTCCAGTAAAAATATTTGATGTATACTTTTTAGGGTAATTCATGCACAATATTTTTTTTGGATATGTGTATCCAATGTGTACACATTTTGATTGATTCCGACTATGTTTGTCAGGTAAAAGATGCTAAATATGTTCAGATGTGCCTTTAGGCACGGACAAGACGCTAAATATGTTTCGTTGTCTCTCCATTGCATCTTCAAGTCAACCCATACGAATTGGTGATAATGAAGTGGGGTTCGCAGATTGTCCTGAATCCATTCATTTGCTTTCTGCTCTCTTCGCAAACGTTATCCCACGTTGAGCATAGAGACTCTTTTTAGAAGAGACCCACGGTTAGGGGTGAAAGTCTAGACCGGATAAACCAAACCGAACCGGAAACCGGACCAAATCGGCCGGTTTCGATGCACCTTTTTTCTATCTGGTCTGGTCCCGGTTTGTAATATTAGGAGACCGAACAAACCGGTCCGGTCTACGGTTTTAGATGCCCAAAAATCGGACCGGACCGAATTATATATATATATATATACAGTCTATCTTTTACAGCCGCCCACCTAACCTAACCCTATTCTAACCTAACCCTATTCCTCAAATACAGGCGCCCATCTCTCTATCCTCTCATCGTCTCTCTGTCTCCTCTCATCGCCTCTTTCCCTTCATCGTCTCTCTCCTCTTATCGTCTCTGTCTCCTCTCATCGCCTCTCTCCACTCTCCAACGACTCCACCCACGGCCTCACCTCTCTCACCGATCATCGATCGCCATGTGTATCTCGATCAATTTGATTCTCTCTGTCTCTCTCTATCTGATCACGGCGCGACCACCTCCCTCCCTACGAGATCGATGACGGCGAAGAAGACAACATGGGTGCTTTGTTTTCGATCTGTATCTCTCTCTCTCTCTCTCTCCGTTTTGTCAGACCGACGAAACCGAACCGAAACCGGTGGAACCGACAAGAACCGAAACCGGCTTTATTTGGTCCGCTCCTGGTTTCAAAAGCTCCCAAACCGAATGTCTGGTTCGGTCCCCAAAATATCCCCAAACCGGACCGGGCCGGACCGTTTTCACCCCTACCCATGGTCTTGCTTTTTCGTAATAGAAGAAACCTATGACATACTTTCTTCGTGTTCTTTTTTCTTAAGTTATCATGACACTCATTTAGTCTGGTGTATAAGCATGTTGATTATTTTTCATTTTACTTTTGATATGCCACTACAAAGTTTTTTTTCATAATGTTTTCAATTTTGATTGAAATTATGTACATGGACCCATGCTGTATGGATTTTTTGGTACATTCGTGCATTTGTAAAGATGGTTAAATAAATATGTATGCTCAACAGTAAAGAAAGATAAATCCATTTAAATTGTGTTCAGAATGTGTTGCGCCGTGCCTTTAGGCACAGGCAATCCCTAGTTCTATCATAATACATCACATAAAAACCGTGAAAAGTCAAAAAGCCAAAAAAAACACATTAGGGCATCTCCAACCAACCTCTATTCCTCCTAAATAGAGGCCAATTCCACCCAATTGTACTCCAACCAATCTCTATAATGGGTCTCTATTTTGGAGGCTCATCTCTATTTGTACTATTCACCTTTTTGCACTTCTAAAATTCCCATTTTATCCTTGTTATCTTTTGATGTTAATTTTTAATGCCAACCATATCCTTTAGACATTTTGCTTATATAGTTAAATATGTATGAATAACTTTCACATTCTTCACCCATATTATATAAAATTGATACCATTTGAAAGATATCAATGATATCTACACAATGAGCCTAATATTGACTATGTTTGAATATTGTCACAAAATACTAAATTATTGTATCCTCATTAGTTCATGCTAATTCATAGTCAAGTACTAAATTCTTGTTTCTCCTATTGCTCATTACTACATACCAACCATTTGTGCAGTAAAATTAGTGATCAATCATGGGTGAAACCTTCAGTGTGATACACTTGAAAATTTCGTTCAGAATCTTCCTTCACAAAAATTTGGTATTTCAATTTAGTTGTGGAATTAGGAAAGTTTGGGAGGGAAATTTGGGAGGGATTGTAGGTATAATTATGGAGGGAGTTTTTGGGAGGGAGTGTAGGTATAATTGTGGAGGGAGTTTTTTAGAGGGAAATTTTAGAGATGAAAATAGAGATTTGTGATTGGAGTGAGTGGGAATAGTGAGAGTCTCTAAATGATTTCTTTGGATTAAACAAATATGAAAATAGAGATTTGGGCCTCTATTTTTGGTTCCTTGCATTGGAGATGCCCTTAGTGGAACATCCAAGTCTCTATGGCCCAGTTTCCCACTTGAATCAAGGATTGATTTTATCAAGTGAGGAATAAAGTTTGTTAAAATCTCAGATTTTTGAAAAATCTGAGATTTTATCAACTTTCTTCCCCACTTGATAAATCAAGGGTTGATTTTATCCAATCTTGATAAAATCAAGTGGGAAACTTGGCCTATATTTGAAAGGGAGGAATAAATCTGAATTTCTCAGAGATCAGGAAGGGTGTGTACTATCCAATGTACAGTATCTTCCTTCTGACACAGGATTTGGGCTGGGTATACGTACAATGGGCCTAGCTCACCACCACAGAGGGCCCCAATCCAATGTACAGTATCTTCCAAATACACATGTTTTTTATAATTTTATTTCATTTCAAGCAAAAGAAAACATTAACGAAATCTAAAAACGTTAGTACTCGTTTTAATAATTCAAACAACTGTTTGAATATTTTCCCTTACAATAAGTATTTTATTAGATATTTTCTAAATTGGTTACATTATAATATTATATAGACGGATTTGAGTATATTTTCTTGGGCTGTATCCTAGTGTATGTTGGAGCAGCCAGACCAGGATTGTGACAGGCTTTTGCTAGTAGATAAACGGTAATTTTCATGACCAACCCAGATCCGACCTATGATCCCATACAAAACTAGATCCGACCTATGATCACATACAGAACTGGGCCATAAAATGATACATTTCAAGGCCCACTCAAAAAATAAAAAAACCGACATAGCACGATGACCCAAGCCGCAAGGGAGAATTGGAAATACAGATTTTTACCTCTAAGTCTAGAAACGGGGTATCTGGTTACCATTAAGGTAAGTCACTATTTTTAATTACCATCAAGGTAAGTCTAGAAAAGAGGTATCAATTACCATTAAGTCACTTTTTTGGGGGTTTAGGCACTTAGGGTTTATCATACGGTTTCATAAGGTTTTACAATTTTAGAGGTTTATGCACTTCCATATGGCTTTGAGGATTTAGGCACTTTCATTAGGGTACCATAGGGTTTAGGTTTAGGCACTTTCATAGGGTACCCTTGCGTTTAGGTTTATGGTGCACTTTTCTAATTTAGGGTTATAGTTAGGGCTTCTCAAAAAAACCGGTTAAACGTGAATCCGGTCCAAACCGAACCGATTCGTGCCTTTTGGATTTTAGCCGTGGATTAATGGTCCGGACACGGATTCAAAAAATAAAAAACCATGCCTCGCGGTCCGGATACGGATTTTGAGTTTGAAACCGTAGATTAACCGACCTGGACCGTGAGATTTTTATTATATATAATTTTTTTTAAATAAATATATATGTCACGCCCTCAATTTTAATAAACCAAATATAAATAATATCCACGTAGGACTAGTCATAAGTCAACCGATTTCCTTGAATAGTCAAAGTCAAACAAAAAATACACATCTCTTCTCAAAAGTCAACGAGCTCTAACTAGGGCACCCATACCCCAAATGCATAGGTATCCACTTTAAAGGTTATTACATAGACCAATTTGTCAAAAGATTGCAAAGTAGAAGTTACAAAACCATCTTTCAAAAAAAAAAAATTGAGACAAAAGATGGGAAAATGATTTCATCAACATAAAACTTCATGCCATGCGTCCACACTTTAAGCAATCAACTCATACTCCATGCCGGGTACCTGAAAATGATAGGGTGAGCACAACTTGCCCAGTAGGAAAACCATACTACTAATGCTAGGTGTATAGATATGATAAATGCACGAACAAGGTAGTCTTATGAATGAGATGAACTAGGTATGAGGCAAGAGTGGGTAAACAAGTACAATAAGTTCACCAAGTACCCAAGTATCCCAAATACGCGTCCAAGTATCCCGAACATATCCGCGTGTCCCAAAAGTATCCAAATGTGTTGTAATGTAACAAAGTGTCCAAAACACACCCAATCACCCAAGGAAATGTCCATGTGCTTCCAATTGTGTCCATCGTTCACCATTTGTGCACCGAAGTGTCTTTGTGTCCCTCAAGTGTCCCAACCAACTCAAAACCACAATAAACTATCAAATCCATTAAATTCATCCATTTAAAGCTTAAAGAAGTTAACATTTTGCTTCCGAGTCTTGTGGGCCTCGTGGAATCCATGTCCGAGTCTTGTGAGTCTCGTGGAACCCATGTCCGAGTCTTGTGGGCCTCGTGGAACCCTTCCTAGCGACACACCGAACGGTGGTCCTAGTGCAACAACATAAACACAATTGAATTTCCCATTTAAGCTCATTAGAATATAGTTCATTCACTAGACCAAGGCCAAACCCCACGTTTCATTCCAAAAGTCACCATTTTCGCAATATGTGTCAAACCGACTCAACATGACGCATGTCCAATCGTATCGCGACATGTCCAATCATTCTACGTGTCAAAAGATTGGTTTTACATTTTCAAAAGTGAATTCAAGGTTCAAAAGGTAGGTATAGGTCCAATCTGCGAAGAAACGGACAATCGGGGGTCAAACGGGCGTCGGGGAACAAACCGGAACAAAACAGGGAAAAATTTTAGTCGCTGGAAATCCCGCCCGGGCGCCCCCAATCCCGCCCTGGCGGACGGGGCAATTTGCTGGCCAAAAGCAGTTTCTGAAAAAAAAGCTCCAAATGGTTCCAAACTTCATCCAAAGGTCCAATTTTGATGTTTTGGCAAGAAAATTGAGATGTCAAGCAACAATGGGACATGGAGGGAGGTTAAAACAATAATCAATTACACAAAACAACCACCCAATTCATAGATCAAAAATCCAAATAGAAGAAAACCCACTTTAAGGAGATAAACATGATTTTCAAGTAAATTGAGAGCATGACCAAGATATATGCAACAAATCACAAACATACAACTAGAGAGAGTAGATTTAGGTCCCCTACCTCAAGAATTTGGCTTGAAATTGGTAGAAAAAGCAAAACCCTAGACTTTGGAGTTCCTCCAACCGAAATACCCCCTTCCAAAGCGAACCCAACGAACCCCGGACTCCAAATCGCGCAGAGAAGACGAAAGTACGGTCAAATCTTGAAATTTTGGAGTGTGGGAGGTGAATTTGGGGAGGGTTTTGGGGGGAATTTTGAGAGGAGAAGAGAGAGAGAGAGAGGGAGGGACGGGTTAGAGAGAGAGAGATATGGGTGTTATGCTAAAAAAATCAGCCACACATTCAAAGATATACACCCACTAATTGCACTTGCACTCCTCGTGTTTCTAATGCATTTTAAAGAAACCCCAACTCACATAATAACTTTACATTGGCCCCACTTTACTCTAATTTCAATTCCTCACATTACCCCAATGTTATTTCCGCGAAAAAGCACAAAAATACGGGTCCTTACATTCTACCCCCCTAGAAAAAAAAATTTCTCAAAATTTCGTACAACAATGCTATTCAAACAACTACACACTCAATCATGATATGCAGCATGTATATAATATCACAAACTCGCAAACGCGAAATTTAAAATAAACACACGCATACCAGGTGAAAAATAACCCCAGATACTCCTCTTTCATCTCATCCTCTTTTATCTTTGTCAATTCCTCGCCACCCTAGTTATTTCACTACAACTGTATTAACCGTGTAGACTTTCCCCTCAATCCCTGCTCCCTCACATCTAGAATATGCATCGGCTTTTAACTTTACTTCGGATCATTCCAAAGTACGGAACAACTAGGTTCAAACTGTCTCTAAGCGCAACACAATAACTTTAAGGTTCAATCTCTTTCTAATCATAGATCCTCTCGAATCACTAGTTGCCTACCCTGTGTCTCTGCTACCGCCTTCTATTCAAAATCCCAATCAATCCCTAATTCCCCAAACACTCTACCCCACGACCCTATCATAATCTCAAACTCTAAGGTGTAGAAATTTACTTACAGACGCCAAACTCTCAACCATTTCCGATCAACATTAACTAGAAAAATCAATATTGCGTACTTTAATCTAAAGTCATCAAACTACAACCGCTCTAACAATACCGAGATAAATCAATCTAAAATGATGACAGTAAACTAGTAAAGCTATGCTCCTAAAGGTTTCGATACCAAGCACACTCTATTTGCGTCCATATGCTCTAACATACCCATACTTTATTAGTAAGTTTTGTCGTATCATACCATATCATCATCCCCCAATCACTCTAAAATCTGATTAACCAAACGTTCTAGTGCTCCTCCTCCTAGGTTAAGACATTAACATTTCCTCTAGATCAGATTAGTTACTAATACTTCTACAACCACATCCATGTAACTTCTTCCTGTCACTAGAAAAAGAACTCAAACTCTTCAAAAACCCATAATTCTCCCATCGAGTAACTCACTTTTCCAATTGTTGAAGTGTATTTCCAGGGGCAAGGCTAAGGGACGGTATACACAACTTCACTCCTCTTATCTCGACAAATATTCATGAATATTACCCCACAAGTCACAAGTCCACAAGAAAGAAATTCAAATCAAGCACCCTTTATTAAACATAAGGAACATGGATTTCCTTCTTTTATAACTATCTATAACCTAAATTTCGACACCTTGATAACAAGTCACAGTACACACCCATCAGTGTCTTAAGCTCTGTCCTGGTACACTTTCATCAGTGTCCCCATCAATTACAAAATTCCTTTCCATGCCGATATACACCTAATGATCCTTTTAACAACTAACGATATTAAAGCACTGCTCCATTTTCCCTTGTCGTTAATCACAAGTAATCAATTTCACACTGAAGCTGGAACCGAATTATTCAATATCGTCAAAATGTATATATATATATATATATTCATACTTGTCCTCGACGAAAGTTTTCACTATGAGTGTCATTTTATCCCTTATATATGATTCTAGGATACGTATCCATTTTCAGAAACCACAAACTCATTCCGATACTTCAATGAAACACGAACTCACCATTAATATTCGGTTCCATGTCTTACTCCATTCCAATCGCTTCCATCATCACTTATCAACTGTAAAAGTAGTTTACATTACGAAACGTCATTCGCAGCCAGAACCAACGTCATATCTTTGATTAACTTCATACCAATATTCAAGTGAACACCTTTATATCTAATGGATCGATTTGAATGATACTTTTTCTTCAAAAAGAAATGCACAATATAGACATAGAACTTTTATCAACCACTTTGTGAACGTAACTAAAGCTTTCATTTCTCCATGCTCTTATACACCTCCCCGTGTCCTAAAACTGTCATCTAAGTAAAATCTAACACAACGAGACTAAATTATCATCATAAAATACAATTCTACCAACCAGCAGTTCTTCGAGTTCCATATGGGCATAATTATGACTTAATAACTCCTTGGTTTATTCATAATAACTATATTATCATGTGTTCTAATCAGTCCAAACGGACGCAAGTTAAGCAAAATTTATAATCGTCCACCAAACACATTAATCCCAATCCAATTAAACGGTCTTCATATACCCACTTGCTTACTTATACATATATACATACACATGTGCACACATATAAGTTCCTATTGTACGTATAAACTCTTAAGCAATGATAAATCTACACCAATTTTAAAGAGAACAAACAACATACCTACACCATTTCTCTACCGACCCATATCTACACTTAAGCAAGAATCCCTATCAATACCCTCTCAATCTTAGCAATTCTTACGGTCACATCAGGAAAATAAAAAAAATAAAAAAATAAAATATAACAACAATTGTTTTCACTACGTTCAGTTCTCATGAACTAAAATTACAAAAATAATGCGAAGTATCCACGTTCTCAATAGAATCCAAGGCTAGTACCCTACTCGAACCCATCTCCAATTTCCTTTAAAAGCAACCTCATACATAACAGAGTTTATTCAAGTATAAAATATGTATTTCTTATATCCACCAGGTTAGCGCCACTCACACCCACATTAAGTCTCTTTTTTTTTTTTGAAACTTCTTACTGCCATCCACGAAAATAAACCATTAGCAATTTCACTAAAGTATACGCGAAATCATAACCTAACTTCACCCAAGAAGGTACTAATTCAAAGTAGATAATAAGATGATCAAGTTTGGAATCAGCATGTTCATGGAAAGATTACAATCTACTTTTACCCAAACAAAGTATGTCAATTCCATTCCAAATGACTAACGCTCAGTCAACTGGGACCCTCAACTTCGGCAAATTACAACAAGAGAGACGACCAATTCCCAGTAAAGAAACAATACTTAAATATAAAAGTAAACATTTCAGTAAACGTGTTCTCACTTCCCGTCACATTAAGCACCTAGCTCATAAATCTCATGGAAAACAAGCATTTCTAAAGTATCCAACGCATTTCATGTTCCTATACATACTGAGCGTATCCGTGTACTACCAATCCTGAATGCATGTGAAATGAATGAGCAAGACGAAAGTGAAAATAGAAATCACAGGGCAATGTTCAAGACTTACTAGAATTATTAAAGTAAGATACACTTTCCTGAGTATTAAGAATCCCTTTGGTTCAACTCATCGTACCCGATGCGTACCCAATTTTTGTTTGTGTTAAACACATCCAAATCCATCACGTTGTCAATTTATCATCATCGTTTGTTTCCAAATTCCTAGCAACTCACTTGGAAGTGGTCCTAGTGTAAATTCCGGGCATCGAGTGACCCCATGTCCATCATTATCATTCTGGGCGTCGAATGGCCCCGTATCCATCATTACATGATCATTGTTATCATTTCATTACCACAATCCTCGCGACACACTCGTAGGGCGGACTGAGTATCCTTCCGGGCATGCCATATAGGCCCCGTGTCCACTTTCCCCTTAGCCAAGGTACCTTCCTCGCGAAGTGTCCATAGGATGAACCAAGTATCCTTCCGGGCTACCATTAAGGCCCCGTATCCGATGATGTAATTCCACAATTTCATTTATTAAGTATTCGTGTTAACCTCGAGTCAGACGTGATGCACGTGTCGAATTGACCATTCATGCGCATCTCGTACTTAGAATTTGGGTCCAATAGTCTTTATTCTAAATAATCAATTCGTGAAGTCAGTGGCCAGCCGTGCCTCAGATTGACAATACGGAAGTAGATTCTAAAAGTTTTAGAAAAACGAACTTCACACATGTCGGATTTAGTTACCCTTAACAATCAACATATATAGTATTTAAATTGCACACCTGAGACACATCATAAGTTTAAACTTAGCAATTTAAGATATTATAGCAAAATCGATCATTAGATCCTACTCTCCCATGCTCATACCAATAATAAGGACTTTCTTTCCCGTACTGTCAATTTCTAGAGATAAATATTACTGTAACAAAATTTTCCAACATCTCGGCACCGTTAATCACTGTTGTCCACTCGTAGGACACTCCTCCGTGCATGTTTAAAAAAAATAAAAGTAAGCAATTACGCATTCACAAATCACTCCATTCTCCAGTCATTGTACGAGTCAAGTAATGAAACTCTCAACAGTTACTACACTAATATGAGGTCAAGTCTCCAAATTTTGTTCGGTCACATTATGGGAATCCCAGAAAAGGACAACATCTTTCATCGAAATTTCATCACAAGCAACCTCACATGTTCCGACGGGAATTCAATAGTAACTACATAAAGTCATAAGAATAAATTCCCACACACAATCAACAACATCTCCTCGTTCAACAAGAGCAATGCAATGCCACATAGTTGGATGAATGTCACTCATGCAAGCACACAATGCATGGAAAAATGATGTCTTTCATGAGAAAATAAAGTTTTAGTTTTAGCCCGAGACTACATGTCTCCCCACGGTTCCTAGGTTTTCGAACCTAAGCTCTGATACCAAGTTGTCACGCCCTCAATTTTAATAAACCAAATATAAATAATATCCACGTAGGACTAGTAAAAAGTCAACCAATTTCCTTGAATAGTCAAAGTCAAACCAAAAATACACATCTTTCCTCAAAAGTCGACGAGCTCTAACTAGGGCACCCATACCCCAAATGCATAGGTATCCACTTTAAAGGTTATTACATAAACCAATTTGTCAAAAGATTGCAAAGTAGAAGTTACAAAACCATCTTTCAAAAAAAAAAAACTATGAGACAAAAGATGGGAAAATGATTTCATGAACATAAAACTCCATGCCATGCGTCCACACTTCGAGCAATCAACTCATACTCCATGCCGGGTACCTGAAAATGATAGGGTGAGCACAACTTGCCCAGTAGGAAAACCATACTACTAACGCTAGGTGTATAGATATGATAAGTGCACGACAAAGGTAGTCTTATGAATGAGATGAACTAGGTATGAGGCAAGAGTGGGTAAACAAGTACAATAAGTTCACTAAGTACCCAAGTATCCCAAATACGCGTCCAAGTATCCCGAACATATCCGTGTGTCCCAAAAGTATCCAAATGTGTCGTAATGTAACCAAGTGTCCAAAACACACCCAATCACCCAAGGAAATGTCCATGTGCTTCCAATTGTGTCCATCGTTCACCATTTGCGCACCGAAGTGTCTTTGTGTCCCTCAAGTGTCCCAACCAACTCAAAACCACGATAAACTATCAAATCCATTAAATTCATCCATTTCGAGCTTAAAGAAGTTAACATTTTGCTTCCGAGTCTTGTGGGCCGCGTGGAACCCATGTCCGAGTCTTGTGGGTCTCGTGGAACCCATGTCCGAGTCTTGTGGGCCTCGTGGAACCCTTCCTAGCGACACACCGAACGGTGGTCCTAGTGCAACAACATAACATAATCGAATTTCCCATTTAAGCTCATTAGAATATAGTTCATTCACTAGACCAAGGCCAAACCCCACGTTTCATTCCAAAAGACACCATTTTCGCCAAATGTGTCAAACCGACTCAAGATGACGCATGTCCAATCGTATCGTGACATGTCCAATCATTCTACGTGTCAAAAGATTGGTTTTACATTTTCAAAAGTGAATTCAAGGTTCAAAAGGTAGGTGTAGGTCCAATCTGCGAAGAAACGGACGATCGGGGGTCAAACGGGCGTTGGGGAACAAACCCGAACAAAACAGGAAAAAAGTTTATTCACTGGAAATCCCGCCCGGGCGCCCCCAATCCCGCCCTGGCGGACGGGGCAGTTTGCTGGCCAAAACCAGTTTCTGAAAAAATGTTGTCTTTGTGTTTAACCAACGGCCATGGAAGAACAATTGAAGAGTTAAACACGAAAACAGAAATTGAAGAGTTAAACACGAAAACAAGGTACAATACAATAGTTAATAGTCTCGCAATACAACTACCCAAATAAACCACCCAACTAGCTAACGATAAACCACCCAACCACCCACCACCGAACAGAACACATCACCCAACCCAACACTTCACCCAACCCAACTGCACCATCCTCACCTCCTCACCCAAAGAGGGTGAACCAAACGCAAAGGCTGAAGAAGCAAAGCCCGTAGAGGCGGAAGAGGCCCAGATTGATATGCATAATATCAAAAAACAATCCAAAAAATTGTCGAAAACCTGAAACGCTACTTTCTCCGAACGAAGAGAAGTACGCTTGGGATCTAATCAGCTCTAAACAATGGCCCAAATTAATCGGCCTATGCTGCGCATCAGACGGAGCTGATTATATAAAAAAATTAATGCTAATGCGTTAACCGAGAGTCCAACCCTCACCCAAAGAGGGTGAACAAATTTGGACTCTCAGTTGACACATTAGCATTAATTTTTTTTATATAATCAGCTCCGTTCGATGCGCAGCATAGGCCGATTAATTCGGGCCATTGTTTAGAGCTGATTAAATCCCGAGCGTACTTCTCTTCGTTCGGAGAAAGTGAGCGTTTCAGGTTTTTGACAATTTTTTTGGATTGTTTTTTGATATTATGCATATCAATCTGGGCCTCTTCCCCCATCTGGGCCTCTTCCGCCTTTACGGGCTTTGCCTCTTCAGCCTTTGCGTTTGGCTCACTCCCCGGCATAACAGATGATGGCCTGGGATGGCCGGATGGCCCGAGATGGCCGTGATAAGGAATCTGGGGGG
>JAXBDA010009136.1:0-13212 GCA_036023075.1 Gaultheria prostrata
TTGGCAGTTTATTCTCATAATCGGATGTTACTTGTGTTTGTAAAACGTAGCCTTAGACAACAAAACATCCACAAAATGCAACCAATGGACTTCATGAACGTTCGATGCACGCTGGGTTTAGAAGATTGAAATACAAATTTCAAAAGCCAATCGGTTACCCCTACCGTGCGAAGCACGAGGGTAACCTCATCTAGTATACTAATGACGGTCAAAGATTATTATTTCACGAAATAACTTGTTATTTTTCTTGATATTTGTACACTTATTAAATATATCCTATAATTTCATGTTGACATTTTAAATAAAAAATGTCCATCATGTCCTTCCGAATAATAGCTTATATACACAAATTATAACAAAAGAGAGACGTTTCTGTTGTTTAATTGGATTGCAGTCCGTAGACTCTGTACAGAGAAGTCAGTGTAGTTCAATTAATTAAGTAAGTTGGTCTAGACTTCAGAGAGTATTCTGCAAGTAAGATAAGTTTAGACCATTGAAATTACTTTTAAACGACTACGATTATGCAAACCGGCACGGCATGTATGACTAAAACGCCATCGTGTCGCCCCGGCAAAAGCAACACGCATATGCTAGCTCCAAAAAACACTATTTCAGAAATAATATTTTAAAAAAACTTTATTTGTTTAAAAAATTATTTTGGAAATAATACTCTCTGTGTCCCTTTTATAGTGTGTACATTTTCATTTTGGGCTGTCCTTGAATAATTGTGTGTTTTGAAAAGTTAGTGGGTGCATTTTCTATTTTGCCCTTAAAAGTAGATTCCTTTTTAAAAAGTTAGTGGATATTATTATATTGATAAGGGTAAGTAATGGAAAGTTGATGTAAAAGTTGATGTGAGAAAAAAAAATAGTTGAAATTCCTAGGTAACACACTTAAAAAGGGACGGAGGGAGTATATTTTTGCAGAAACTTTATTTTCAACTTTTTAAAAAAAAATTATTTTCGAGAATCGTTTTCCGAATTTTTTGGTTCTAAAAAAATTTGATTGTTTTCTAAGTAAATGTTTTTCGAAACTAGTTTTGGTTTTTCCAAAACTGTTTTAAATTTTTTTTTTAAAAGTGGTTCTTTTAATTAATTTTTTTAAAGAAACTTTTTTATAACTCTTTTCTTTTTCAAAAAAAGACTTTTTTTGATAAATGAAAAAAATTATCCCATAAATAATCGCACGCGAATAAAAAAAATGTTATTTTTATGTCCTCGTTTTGTTGACTGGACAAATTATCTGTCCTTTTCTCTCTCATTTGAAAAAAATTCGAGACGTGGTCGCCAATGGTGATAATTGGGTATGAGAGATGAGGGAAGTAAGAGAGGAAAGAGGAGATCTAGGGGGGGGGGGGGGGGTTGTTCAAAATTGGGGGAAAAACCATTTTAGGCGGTAAAATTGAGAATTTGGTCAATTCTAAGGGGGAAAAGTGTGATTAATTGACGGATTCCGTTTGATTCTTATCGGAAGTTAACGGTGGGGTGTAATTGATGACGTTTTGAATAGTCCAGGTATTTATTTGACAATAGTAAAAGGTCAAGTGCCTATCTGTGATTTTGATGAAAGGTCATGTGTTTTTTTGAAATTTTCCCTAGAATTAAGGTATTAATAAATGGACATTTGTCCTCTTAATGGTCATGTATAGGAATAGGACAGAGACAAATAAGGGAAACACAAGATCCGAAAACCCAAATCTATGACTAATGATGGTCAAATATTACTCCCTCCGTTCCTAAATAAAAGACCTACTTTCTCTCTCTTGCCATTTTTTAAATCAAAAAATGAAATACTTCCGACTACCATTTTTTGAATTTTTTCGCATCGAATTAAAGTAGTCGACAAGTACTTTAATTCGGTGCGAAAAAATTCAAAAAATGATACATAGAAGTACTTCATTTTTTTATTTGAAAAATGACACGACTTTTCGTAGTGGACTGTTATTTAGGAACGGAGGGAGTATTATTTTATGAAATACAGTAACCTTTTTATTTTTCTTGAGATTTGTACACTTATATAATCTATAGTTCCATCTTCGCATTTTAAATAACTGTCCACCATGTTCTCCCTAATATTGGCTTTATACACAAATTCTAACAAAGGAGATACGCCTCTTTTCTTTAGTTGGATTGCAGTCTGTAAAGAGAAATTATTGTAGTTCAATTTCGGCCGATCTAGACTTCAGAAAGTATTATGCAAATAAGATAAGTTTAGACCATTGAAATTACTTTTGAACAACTATGATTATGCAAACCGGCATGACAACACGACACGTACAATTAAAACGCCTTTGTGTCGCCCCGGCAAAAGCAACACGCATATGCTAGCTCCAAAACAATGTTTAGAAAGAAAAACTGCCAAATCTCCCTTTTGTCTTATTAGGCCATAAAGAGATGAGAGGGATCCGAAAACAAACAAAACCCACATCCTTGTCTGTAATAGGAAAAAAAAAAATCAGTGCCAGTTGGACATGGCCACCTGGTGCCGAGGTCAATTTCTCGGTCATTCAAAAGTGTTTTGAACGGGCTAGTTTTCTCCACTCTCCTCTTTCTCTCTCATCATTTTCTCTTTAAAATCAGGATCGTCCAAAATACTTTTGAACGGACGAGATGTGTACGCAGACACTATGTAAGAATTAAGATGGTGTCTGCTAGGCACCGAATAATGGACCTTGCTAACGGTACAGAAAAAACCTGCACAGAAACGGTATAGACCAGCTCTGGGACCCACTGTGGGTCCCACACGAACGATCCGAACCGTTCATTCATTTTAGAATAATTTTCCGAGGGGTCCCGCGAGAAATCAGCTCAATCGGACGTGCCTAAGTGCTCGATCCATAACCCACCCCGTTTCATTCGGGACCCCTCGGAAAATTATTCTAAGATGAATGAACGGTTTGGATCGTTCATATGGGACCCAAAAATGGGTCCCAAGCTGGTCTGTACCGTTTCTGTGCGGTTTTTTTTCTGTACATATAGAATTATCCCCGAATAATTTCTCCTTTTAATAGTCTACACACATAAAACAGGATGACAAGTGACAACACACACGTGTTAACCACGTGTCACCAAACAGATATACCTCATCCGTTATTAAAGTTACACGTGGCACCATCCCAGAACCCCTGCAGCATCTATTTAAACTCTGCTAAGCATATATTCAGATCACAGTTTTTGGTGCTTTGAAGAGTATTGACTTATTAAAACACAGAGTTTAGAAAAGTTCGAAGAAAATGCAAGGGGCAAAGGAGACAGCATCCAACGTGGCGGCCTCGACCAAATCCGGCTCGGAGAAGGCCAAAGCCACAGCTCAGGAGAAGGTCCTGGATCTTTAATTTGGATGTTACTTTTTCACAATTATTGTTTCGAATTTCTTATCCATTCACAGATATACGTGTCATTTTTTAATTACTTATATTATTTATAATATTTTTATAATTTTAAATTTTTTGTTTAATAGTACTAATTGAGAATTATTAAACGAGATCCATATTGAATATGTATAACATTATATATTAAAAATATAATCAATTTTTTGAAGTGCAGTAAATAGTGGATGCGGACAATAAATATGGGACGGAGGAAGTATTTTCAATAACCCAACTCATTTTAGGTACTATGGCGACATGCTAGATAGATATTGTTATAATTGGCGTCTCCGTTTTTTTTATTTCATTGTCAATGCATGTCATCTGAAAAAGTTGGACAAAATTCACTTTTTTTTTAAAGCAAACGTCAATTATAACAGTCCGTACAGATTTAACCTCATTATTTCGAGTGGTTTTGAAGTAAGTGAGTACTACACAGGGATGGAGCCAGAGGGGTTAGTAGGGGCGGTCGCCCCTACAAGAAAAAGAAAAATTTCTAGTATTATATAGAAGAAAAAAAGATTTTCTATGAACTATATAGACTCGTACCTGCAAAGTATTTTGGAAAAAAAATTCACCCCGCGCAGTGGAAGTCCTGGCTCCGTCCCTGGTACTACTCGAAATGGAGAGATTAAAAGCGAATTTTATTTAGAAAGTAAATAAAGCTTAAAAAATTATACGAAGGAAATAATTGGTTCATTATATAAGAGACAAACAAAAGAACGTTTTTTTAATTTAAAATCTGGAAAAATTAACTTGATATACTTGCAATATTAATGCATGCAGGTGGAGAAGATGACAACACGTGACCCGGTTGAGAAAAAAATGGCAAGAGAAAGGAAAGAAGAGAGAGTGACCCAAGCCGAGCTCGACAAGCAGGATGCGCGTGGGCACAACGCCGCGGCAAGGCAAATTGGGACCCATGATTACACCACTACCGGAACCGGAGCCCCGGATTATCTGACCGGGGAGCCCGGGTGCACAATCGGGCAGCCCACCCGCCGCCAGACGGAGGACGTGGTCGGGTCCCAGAACCCGTCCGGGGAGTATACCGGGACGGGAAGGGTCCCGATCCGTGACTCTCGGACTGGTGTGGGTCACCCTGACCAGTAGAGCGTATGATGGTAGAGGCTACTAAGCTGGAGTATAATGGTTGTTAGTGATGGTTTGTTGTGTACAGAGAGTTGTGTGTTTGTAATGTTTCTGTTTCTATATGAATAAGGGAAAGGGAAAACCCATGGAATCAAGTACTACTTTCTTTTTCTTTTCTTTTCTTTTTTTTTCGGTCAGGTTAGAGGCAAATTATTCACGTTTTTTTTTTTTTTTTTCGGTCAGGTTAAAGGCAAATTATTCACGCTGAAAATTTTGCGAGAGAAATTTTTGCGGCACTCCCACAAAGTTTAGTTTTGAACTTGGGGTGTTTGTGTTTACCATGCAACCCTCTTACCCCTTGGGGCATGATCTTTCAGGCCGCCTTCCACAAAACTGATTTAAATTATTGATTTATTGCGTTCTACGAGATATGCATGTTACTTTCTTTCAATACATCAACTCAAAAAGTCAATTTAAGTTAATTTCACAATGTGATACCCCATATGACCCAAGAAGTCCCACATTGTGGAGATTGGGATAAAGCAAATGGTATATAATGGAATCCGACCCAAGAAATCCCAAATCACAGAGATTGGAATAAAGCAAATGGTATATAATGGAATCCGGTGGTCAGTTATTGTATAACTTGAGATTAACCTTTTGAGTCACGTTGTTAGGCTAAAAGTTAATAGATCAGTTGTGGCGGATTGTTACACAAAGACTCATTTAGTTTAAGTCAATTTGTGGAACGGGGAATGTGCGGACTATGAAAGATCATACGATCTATTGATTTATGAGAGATTTAATAAAATGGATTGAAAAGCTAAACTTTTTTTTACTAATATAGCAAATGGAAACAAAATTTGGACCACGGCCGGACAAAATGGGATTTTGAAAGTCAATATCCTCATACATTCCAAGCAAGAAGATAGAGCGGATATAGATGATATGTGCATAATTTAGTACGTGAAATTGTGAAAGCCGAACACCCTATCCTGCGACATTAATTATTAGCAAGAATTTAAACTTACGGATGGACCATCAAATTTTTTTTTGAATGACGAAAAAGGTAATTTTATGAATAAGAAAAGATTACAGAAAGAGTTTGAGCAAAAGTATCAAAACAGCCCAGCTACGTTGCCACCCTACTTTGTGACAATCAAATGCTAAACAAACTCCCGAAATGGTTGACAAGATGACAACCAAACTTAATAAAAGCAAATACGAGCAACAGATGCATAAAAGGAAAACACCTAAAATTGCATCATCGCTCCTGGATTATGGATGGACCATCACTTTGTCATATATCTTGTCAAATTTCAAATTCAAAGTAAATAGCTCATAGGTCCAGTGGCGGACGCAGGATTGCCATTTTTGCCTAATTTGCCGAGGTCACTCTTCAGTAATTTTACAAAAAAATCTCAAAATATACTAAAAATATGTAGAAAATTGGGGGGAGTGCAGGGGCCGAACACCCCCTTGCACACCCCCAGGTCCGCCTGCAGGTCCCCTTCGTTAGATGGAAACGGAAAAAATTAACCATCCCGCAACTTCACATCTGCGATAATGTGGTGCTGGAATTTTCCAAAAAACAACGTGACTATCTTATGAGACTACTGAATAGTTACTCTTAATTATTAGGCGGTCCGTTTTGGTCCTTACTATATTCAGATGCAATACAAAATTTCTAATATTTGGCTCGTACCACCGAACAACAACATACAAATCTACAAAATTGCACGAAAAAACATCAAGAAAACGGCCCAAAAGAAATGACACGCGTCACAATAGTTTTACCTAGTCATCAATTTGAGCTTCCACGTGGCATCCCTACTTATGTATTAGACTGGCTATGTTGTTTTGAGAGAGAGAGAGAGGTGAAAATGGAGAAGGTGAAAGAGACGGCAGCCAAGATTGCGGCGTCGGCGGAGTCCGGCATGGAGAAGACCAAAGCCACCGTTCAAGAAAAGGTTTTGTTTTTTCGTCTCATAATATTCTCTCAAATTGTTCGATGGGAACGATATCGGGAGTATCGAATAATACTTGATGAGAATTGGTTTTAATAATTTGTTTTGAGAAGAAAAACATATTTGAAGTGCCAAAACCACCTGTACGTGTAATGGTCGAGTGCTAGCTATTACACCAAGCTAATATTTTATGAATTAGAAACAAACCGATACACAATGGAACTGACTGATACACATACAATTTTTCCTCTTGCTTGTATATCTTGATGTAATGATATTGGAAGATCAAAAACCTTTTACATCAGCGGCCCGCAGTTACGTTATGTAACCGCGGATTTTAAAACCTTGAGTGGTAGAGTTCACGTATATGTAGTCAAGGACGGATGTTGAAATTCAAATTTAATTGGGTGAATTAATGAAATATTTTGTAAGATTCACTGGGCTGTCCATTCATCTCCGCAATCGATGATCTAGATTTTACAAAAAAAGTTTTTTGGTATTTTTTTTTGATGTATTTGAGCCGCGACTACAGTGTAAAGACAATAAATAACATAAAAAATGCGAAAAATATTTCGGTAGAAACTTGGCCTAACTCACGTGTTGATGCCCACAAACTCACTAAACATGGATGTATTTGTGTGATTGTACGAGTAAAATGTGAAAAACTTGGGTGTATCAAGATTGCACGCACAGTACACAACTACGCAGCACGCCCCGGATCACTGGAGTTCATGGTCCGTTTTTGATGGAAGACTGATTATATGCAGCATATATGTATTGGTACAACAGGTGGAGAAAATGACAACCACAGACCCGGTTAAGAAAGAAATGGCCGAACAAAAGAAAGAGGAGAGGATCACCGAGGCAGAGCTCAAGAAGAGAGAGGAGTGGGAGCCAACACCGCCGGTACCCGGCTAATGCTGCCGCCATTGGGGAGTCCCAAAGCTACTCAACCACCGGGGAGAGGGGCCGGTCTACTGGGATGCATCAAATGTCCGCATTGCCAGGACACGGGACTGGGGAACCTGCTGGGCGGGTGATGGAAGGGGTGGTGCCATTCCACCCCATCGGAGTCGCCACCGGCACGGATAGGCCATCCACGGCCCATAACCCAGGTGTGGGATATGGTACCAATAAAGCTACTCAACCACTTTTAACCGTTGGATTTAGCTGAATTTTTGTATGCCCTCTTAGAAAATCGTTCTGACAACATGAACAGTTTCGATCATTGACGTCGGCACCGGAGTTAGGAGGGTTTTGTTCACCCTCTTTGGGTGAGGGTGAACAAATTTCGACTCTAGGAATCGTTTATGTTGTTTAGAAAGATTTTCTAGGAGGGCATGCAAAAAATCAGCTAAATCGGACCACGGAAAGTGGTTGAATTTTGAGCTTAAAATATCAATTTTTTGTTCTTTAAACCCAAAGAAGAAAAATCTGGATTTTTGAGCTCAAACCTCAACCAGTTTTGACCGTTGGATTTAGCTAAATTTTTATATGCCCTCCTAGAAAATCTTTCTGAACAACATGAACGATTTCGATCATTGACGTCGGGACCAGAGCTAGGAAGGTTTTGTTCATTTTGCATGCCCTCCTAGCTCCGGTCCCGACGTCAATGATCGAAACCGTTCATGTTGTTTGGAACGATTTTCTAGGAGGGCATGCAAAAAATCAGCTAAATCGGACAGTGGAAAGTGGTTGAGTTTTGAGCTTAAAATGTCTATTTTTTGTTCTTTAAACCCAAAGAAGAAAAATATGGGTTTTTGAGCTCAACTCTCAAGCACTTTTGACCGTTGGATTCAGCTGAATTTTAGCATGCCCTCCTAGAAAAATTTTCTGAACAACATGAACGATTTCGATCATGGACATCGGCACCGGAGCTAGGAGGGTTTTGTTCACCCTCTTTGGACGAGGGTGAACAAATTTGGACTCCACTTAGAGGGAGACAACTTCTCTTTAGAATGAATATTGGGGAATGGGACTGAAGTTTGGATATTTTGTGGGGTTTTTTTTTATTTTTTTTATTTTATTTTAATAGAGGCAGGCCCACGATATGGGCATAGCGCACACACGACAATGGAACCAATAGCCCAATGGGCCACTGCTGCCAGAAATAGTAGTAGTAGCTGATTTTCTCCAATTGCGAGTGTGGGATAATGAGTGAAAATTTGTTCACCCTCACCAAAAGGAGGGTGAACAAAATTCAGACCCTGATTGGTTGAAATTGTGTAGGGTCCACGGAATCAATACACTTTTTGATAAGCATGACATCACATTGTGGTGGGATCCACACTATTTTTTGTGGATCCCACACCATTTCAACCAATCAGGATGAGGGTTTTGTTCACCCTCTTTGGATGAGGGTGAACAAATTTTTTTCGGGCTTAATGCCCAGTCACTAATTAACTTCCATTCATGTAAAATCGGCGGTGACCCGTACCGCACCCCCTTCTATATAATTACGTCTCTGACTGGAATGAATTAAAGCTACGAAAATATAGACATAAGTATATGCATTAACAAGTTTAATGACACATATTGTAAAAACAGACCAACAATGAAATTGGGTATCGGGCAGAAATTTGATAGTCGGATCAAATTTACCTAGCAAAAGTAAAGTAAATGAATACTCCTATAGTCCTCTGTAATTTTAGTACACTAAGTGAGTAGTTTAGTCATGAAGAGAATCAAATTACTCTCAGTGAGTAGTTCAGTCATGAAGAAAATCAAATTACTCGAATATAAACACAAATAAGATTAACTTAACAAAAGTCCACGATCCATTCCCAAATCGTACCCAATTCCCCGTTCGAAAACAATTTCTTCAATCGTATTATTCTGTAATTACCTCTTGGACAAAGTTGTTATGTAATAACGGTTCGGATCAAATAACAGAGCCGAGAATGACCCCACAGCTGTAGCACACACAGAACGCCCAAATACATACTTAGTTTACTATTATCAAACGTTGCGGTGCACTGCTAGTAACGTTGTACCTGTTTACAAAAGATATTCCTTATCAGAAAAGGAGAAGACATTAATTATTCTCTTTTGTTTCCCTAATGGAAAGGAGAGAGATTCCAAATCACATTATTAGGACTTAAATTCCCAAAACAAATACTCGGAAGAATTTCCATTGAAAATTAAGGACCCCTCAGGCGTCGAAATATTTTCGTATTAATACTCTCACCCCTATACGTTTTACACAAAAGAGAGAGACAAAGGAAAAAGCATGGGTAATTGGGATGAAATCCCTCGAGATCTATGGAGGTTGATCTTACAAAAATCAATTACCGTAATCACTGATCATATACCTTTCAGTGGCGTTTGCAAATTATGGAGATCAATCGGTCTCGAATATCGTAAAAAAATAAACATCCCACTCCATGTCCCGGGTCTAATGTTTCCCAGTACTATCACCACCACTACCAACACCGACGGCACCACCATCACCATCACCGGTGACAGCCTAACGCGCCGCTTCGTGGATTTTCCAGTGGGTAAGAACATCATGGCCAACCCATTAGTGCATGATTTTCCATTGATATCGGTTCCTCATCAAAACCTCTGTCGTGGGTCTCACAAAGGTTGGCTTGTCATGGTAGACAAAAACATGAGCATGTATTTGCAAAATCCTTTCACCGGTCGCCGCATCGATCTGCCTCCCGTGACTTCACTCCCAAGGCCCGGTTCATCATGGGCTCGCATGTCCAAGTGGTACATAGAAAAAGCGATCATGTCGGTAACTCCTTCTTCTTCTTCGCTTGTCTCGGATTGTTTTGTCATGATTTTCTTTGGACGTGGTGATCGTGTGGCTTTCTGTAAAGTTGGAGATAAAAATTGGAGACTGCTGAAGAATTCGGAGACATGGGGATATTACATTGATGGCATATACTATAAGGAACAGTTTTTAATAGTTGATGAGTATGGAAAAATTTATGTTTCGGATCAACTTACTTCACCTCAGCCACATTTGAAGGAATTCTACCCGCAAAATCCACACACGATTGATTTAGATTATGTGCAAAAGTGGTATTTGGTTGAGTGTGGCGGTGAATTATACCAAATCTTGAGGAAAACTGAGATTTTGGGCTATATGAGTGAGTCTGATCACGGTGAAGAAGATATTAGTGATGGCGAAGAAGGTGTTCATATCAACAACGATAGCGATGATGGTGATAGTGACGGTGATGGGACGGAAGAAAGAAAGAGCGAACCGGGGGAGTTCGATGATTTTGATTATGATAATGTGTATGTGACGCGCAATTTAATCAAACAAACCACTCAGTTTCATATATTCAAGCTAGAGACTAGGGAGGGATCCGAGTCAAAGTGGATTTGTGCAGAGGATTTTGATGGCGGGGCAGTATTTCTGGGGTACAATCAGTCTTTTGCGTTGTCAAAATCAGATCTAAGTAAGGGCTACAAAGGAGATCGAATTTACTACACAGATGATAATGTTGGAAGTCACCAACTTCACGTTCGATCAGGCCATGACATGGGTATCTTCAATTTGCGCGACTATAAGTTTGAACCTCTTTGCTCAACCAACTCTGAATCAACAAAGCCGCCTGCCGTGTGGATTACCCCATGCGATGGTACGTAGCAGCACTAGCAATAGCTAATCCTAATTCCTAGAATTTTGGAGCATAGCAGTGGACTTTGAGGCAGTGTCGGGACTTGTTGTTTCATTTTTATTTAGTTATTTCTCTTAGTCTCGTCAAAGAACTTTTTGAACTTTTGTCATTAGAATTTTCGTTGTTAAATTTGGAGTACGGAGAATTTGGGATGTTGATCGCTTGCTACCAAAAAATATTGAGTTTGATTGATATATTTTAATATTATTTAGGATATAGTTTTTAGATTTTCAGTCGTACGTATTGGCTTAATGTTCCATGCTTTGCCACATACTTCACGGCCGGTCATGCTCTGGATTTGAGGCGTGACAATTGATTTAGAGTTTTTTTTACTTCTGTATCTAGTTAACTAAACCTGTGGCATGTTTTAACCAAAATTTTCAGCCCTTTCGCAGTCCTCTCCCATGTAGGCCCAATTTTCCATTTAATAAAATCTTGATTTTATCAAAATTTATCAAGTGAGGAAGAACTTCGATAAAATCTCAGATTTTTGTATTTACAGTAATATTATTCTTGAACAAATTTAATCTCTTTTTTCGTTAAAGGTACGATCAAATTAATCTTTTACGAACAGTGACACGATCGAATCAGATTAACCTAACAAAGGTGCCCGGTCCATTCTCAAATCGTACCGAAATCTCCGTTCAGATAAAAAGTTCTTGAAATGCATTTACTACTATTTACGTTAAATTGTTTTTGATTGAACAAAATGCATCTGTGATTTTCCTACTCTAGATAAATATTAATCTTTTCTTATTTCTAAACTGCGAGAAAATTTTGGGCACAACTAGGGTACTACACACATATTGCCTGACCGCGCATCTCGGCCATCTAAAAGTATTTTGGATTGTCCAGATTTCTCCCTCCCTCTCTTTGTCTCCTCTTTCTCTTTCCAAAATCCGGAGCGTCCAAAGAACTTTTAAACAGCCAAGATGCGCTCAGATACCTCCACATGGTACCTAGCCGACATCCAAATTTTCTCCTCAACTGCCGCGGTGTAATGTTGTACCTAAACTTGGATAGGATCAATGACTTTTGATGATGATCATTAATTCCTATGCCTAGGATCAATGATATTTGCATAATTTCTTGGAGAAGCCATATGTTAGTAGCACTATAGAGTTTAGCTGTTCCTGGTCATGTGAATTTACAAAAGTTAATTGCGTTAGAAAAGTCATGTTTACTAAGCAAGTAACAAGAAGCCTTCTGGATTACCAATTGATTACTGGTTTTTCTACATTTTTATTTCAGTCAACTAAAACCTGTTGCATTTTGTAACACTTCCATTAGTTCTTTTTGCTATGGTCTTTACTTTGAGTTCTTAATAACACTATCGTTTGGGAGTGCTTATGGAGTATTGAGTGCTCCTTGTGTTGCTCCAGAGATGTTTACCGCCATACATTCACATGATTTTAATGTACTTAGGGTTGTTCTGGAAACAGACTTAAAGTCAGGAGAGTTGACTTAAGTCAGTTTTTTGAGTTGATATATTGTGAGAGAACAACCTGTCTCGTAGAACGCATTAAGTTAGCCTTGAGAATAAGTCAATTTTGTGAAACATGCAGTCATAGATCCATTAGGAATGTGGGGTAGTGGAAGCTCTTGAAGCACGACATCGCGATGCTGGAAGAGCACGTAAAAACCACCCAACGGGTACTTGTCAAGGTGCAATCACTTGAAAAACCACCTGACGGGTGCTTGTCAAAGTGCAATAACTAGAAAAACCATTTGACGGGTGCTTACGAACGAGCAATCACTAGAAAAACCACCCGACGGGTGCTTGTCAAGGAACAATCACTGGAAAATCACCCGACGGGTGCTTGTCAAGGTACAATCCTCGAAAATTTTCTGATAATAAGAGGAACTGTTAGAGCATCTCCACTCCTACACCGAATATTTCACCAAATTCAAATTTGAGTAAAAATCACCAAAAAACCCACTCCACTCTTTCACCAAATCCTTCACCAAATTTGTTCAATACCAAATTTACTCAAATTTTTCACCAAATTTGCTCAACACCAAACACAACATCAAATTATCAACGGCTATATTTGTTCAAAGCAGGTGTACTATTTGTTCCTTGTTTCCGCAGAAGAGGAAGAAGAGGATGAAAAGAAAATTGTTCACTGCAAGTTTTGGAGGCAAAATGGAA
>JAXBDA010009137.1:0-13212 GCA_036023075.1 Gaultheria prostrata
AAACACAAAAGGCATTTGAAAAATCAAATTCCTAGTAATAAAGAATATTGTATACTAATGAACTTTATACAGATTCAACACAAATATTAATAAGATAAAAAACAACAATCCTTCATCATAGACAACAAAATAAATATTTAAAAAAAAACACCCATCACCAATCTCCCTTTTTCCCCATTGTATAACAAACATTCTCATCTCAAAAGAAAAAAAAAATGAAAAATATATAAATGTAGAGATGAAGGGAACTTCACTCCTGCAGCGAGTAATTTGACTGCACCCACGGAGTACGGGTTGCGCTGCGCACCAGTACGGCAGTTATAGTAAGAGGCGCCGCATCGGGAGCAGGGCACTCTGTTCCTGCTCAGCGCACCGTAGATGATGTATTTGTTCACAGCTAGAATGCGCCGGTTAACTTCAAAGTCGAAGTTCCAATGATGCTCAAAATTTTAAATATGAGAGAGAGAGAGAGAGAGAGAGAGAGAGATTGCAATGAATACCTGAGGATCTGCTCGGTCTTCTCTTGCTTCTTCGGTCCTGCACGGCGTCTTGATGAGTTCCTTGCCGACGGTCGGATGGTGCTTTTGTAATCCCGATTTCAACAATCTGGCAGAATTCCTAGAAGAATAAACAAAACCCATCAGTATTCAAAGTTTGCACAGGCGGAGGAGAGAGAGAGAGGCGCTGTTCTGGTGTTGAAGTTTAGACAGATATTGTCGACGAGAGACCAAAGACATGGATGCTGTGAGGACATGTACGAAACTCACCACCAGCTTCCCTATCTGCTCAACTAACTGTCATTAACGAAACCCAACTACTACCAATAAATATAACCAAAAGAAGAATGGTATTAATAGACGTGTTGGCCCACAAGACAAAGAGGCAAGAAATTAGATACAGATGATGAAACACATTGCCCCATATTAGTAAATGAAATACAACCACGCGTACATTTATGGCAGAACCAACCCTGTGAAGGACACGCTTGGTAGCACAAAGGAAAAACAAGGACATTTTGGGACAAAAAATGAGGCCGAAGAGAATTTCCTTATTAGGTATAGAGGATTTACTGTCCATTTTATAAAAAAGACACGATTACTTTGTCTTTCGATATCCGATCAAATTGATTTTTCGCATCCTCTCACCGAGATTTACAAGGTGAACGGTTTGAATAACCATCACGGGCCGTGTGGAGCCCACAAAATAGGTCTTGACAGTTAGTTGAGCAGATAAGGAAGTTGGTGGTGAGTTTTGTACGTGTCCTCACAGCATCCATGTCTTTGGTCTCCCGTCGACAATATCTGTCTAAACTTCAACACCAGAACAGTGCATCTCTCTCTCTCCTCCGCCTGTGCAAACTTTGAATACTGATGGGTTTTGTTTATTCTTCTAGGAATTCTTTCGGATTGTTGAAATTGGGATTACAAAAGCACCATCCGACCGTCGGCGAGGAACTCATCAAGACGCCGTGCAGGACCGAAAAAGCAAGAGAAGACCGAGCAGATCCTCAGGTATTCATTGCAATCTCTCTCTCTCTCTCTCATATTTAAAATTTTGAGCATCATTGGTACTTCGACTTTGAAGTTAACCGGCGGATTCTAGCTGTGAACAAATACATCATCTACGGTGCGCTGAGCAAGAACAAAGTGCCATGCTCCCGACGCGGCGCCTCTTACTATAACTGCCGTACTAGTGCGCAGCGCAACCCCGTACTCCCATGGGTGCAGTCAAATTACCCGCTACAGGAGTTAAGTTCCCTTCTAATATACAATTGGATGGCTCACCACTTACAAGGCTTAGCCTTTTAAGTGGATATGAGTCATTCAATGTATATTGGGTCCATGTGATGTGGTGGACTCCGTGGATACTCCCCAACGGATTGGGCCAACGCACACATGGGAAGAACCTCAGGCGGATCAGACTCCTAACAAGTGGTATCAGAGCCGACGGCTGACGATCTGTGGGGCAGACTCTTCTTGAAGCATCAGTGGTTGTGGGGTTGCACGGAGACTCTCGGAGGAGCGGGGAAATCCATTGTAACTCTCGATGGAGCAAGAAAATTCCTGGTGCGTGCGGCAGGTGGCCGGTAGCAAGGTGGCTCTCGGTGGAGTGGGTACTCTCAATGGAGCAAGAAAAATTCCTGGTGCGTGCGGCACTTGGCTGGCAAGCAAGGTGGCTCTTGTGGAGTATGATGGCTCTCGATGGAGTGGGTGCGGTAAATAAGCCCGAGTTCGGACACGGTGTTGGAGAGATAGATCAAGAATTAAGGGGGAGTCAAGTGGATCAAATTGAGGGAGAGTTAGGCCCAATGCATGGTTCACACATGAGGGGGAGATTGTTGAGAAAATGTGTGAAGGATAAAGTCCCACATCGGATAAATAGAAAAATGGTTGGTCCTTAATTAATATACAATTGGATGGCTCACCACTTACAAGGCTTAGCCTTTTAAGTGGATATGGGTCATTCAATGTATATAGGGTCCATGTGATGTGGTGGATTCCGTGGATACTACTCAACTGATTGGGCCTACGCACACATGGGAAGAACCTCAGGCGGATCAGACTCCTAATTAACACCTTCATCGCTACATTTATATATTTTTCATTTTTTTTTTCTTTGAGATGGGAATGTTTGTTATACAATGGGGAAAAAGGGAGATTGGTGATGGGTGTTTTTTTTTAATATTTATTTTGTTGTCTATGATAAAGGATTGTTGTTTTTGATCTTATTAATATTTGTGTTGAATCTGTATTAAGTTCATTAGTATACAATATTCTTTATTACTATGAATTTGATTTTTCAAATGCCTTTTGTGTTTTTGTGTAGTTTCTTGAATTAATTGGTGTGTTCAGATGTATAGTTTTCTGTAATTTGGAGGATTGTGTAATTTATCTGTAATCCATGGGCAAAATTGAAATTTGGTGATAATGTGTGCATTCATGGCAGAGTTTAATCAAGTCTCATTCTTTTAGTTTCCATCTTGTCTCTAACAACTTTATTAATTAGAATCCCATTAATTAATTATTGAAATGGAGCTATCATGGTTTCTATAAATGATTGATATTTTAGGGATTCTGACTTGTGGGGAAGACCGATTTCAGGAACCTGTAGTGCTCGGAGTAGTGCCCTTATTCGACTGTCCATTTCCACACTCCACGGTTTGGAGGGGTACTACAGGGACCCCATGTGAGGGAAAGCCTTTTCTATCTTTCTTTGGAATTTTTAAGAACTTGGTACTCCTTTTGGTTTTCCTCTTCATGAAGGAAAGGGGAGCAAGGAAAGAATTAGAAATGAAATGAAGAATTGGAAGCAAAAGTAACAAGGGAAGAAAGTTGAAGTACTCCTGGCAAATGAATCTGAAGTTTGAGGGCTTGATTGTTTCCGTTGAGTTTTAATTGCTTATTTCATTTTGCGGAATTGAACTTCACATCCCCATTTCACCCCCTTTTTGTTTTTATTAGGGTGAAATTATTGAAATACCCCTCAATTTCAACATCTACACCTCCCAAGGAATTATAAAATGGAGGGGTATTTTAGTAATTTCACCCTAATAAAAACAAAAAAGGGGTGCAAGTGTTGAAAAGGGGGGTGTGAAGTTCAATACCCTTCATTTTGCGGCACTAGGTTATACTAATGGAACTGTATCATCCATGCCTTGAAATAACACATCAGTTCTGCAGTCATTTTTATTGTTTTCTTTTATAAAAATGTTTTTTCAAGATATATTGATTTAATATAAAAAGTGAAATTTCTCAACAACCAAAGCCCAATAAAGATGAGGACTAAGAAAATAGGTCTCTCAAATGAATGAGTTACAAGTACACCTTCTTTGCAAGTAGTGTAAAACCATCTCTTAAAATAGATATAATGATCATAAAAGAATGTTGCATCTATATTAAAATTATCATTACTTAACTTTCAATAATAAAAAACATGCATTCTAGATAGGGATGGCAATGGATCGGTTTGGTCCGAGTTTTGCCATTACCATACTCAAACTCAAAGTATTTATTTATATCCAAATGCTAACCGAAATCCGACTGGTATGATTTTTAGTGCACTATAACCAAATTATATGGATTTGGATTTTATCCGAACCGCACCAAACCCGCATTAATATTCATTCCATTAATGAACATATGAAGGAATAAGATTATATATTAAATAATGTCATGGCTGGTATAACAAACTAGCAACAACCAAATGATGATTTCAAGCTACTATAGAGGCTCTTGAGATTTATAAGGGATTTGAGAGGAATAAAGAGGGAAAGGAAATGAAAAGTCACTAAAAGCTGTGAAGTGAAAAATTAAAATATATGCATGTATCCTATAAATAATATTAAAGAGGCGGGTTTGATTTTCGAAACATACACGACGGGTTTGGATTTGGGTTTGGTTAGCAAGTATTCGGCCAAACCCATACCCAAACCGAAATAATTCGTGCCGACACCTAAACTAAAGGAATTGAGTAGAAGAAAAAGAAAAAAAAAAATGAACCTATCAAATATTACTTTTAATCGTGTGTCCTGCAAATAACCTTAATTGAAAGCTATATGGAAAGGCAAATCTAACACTAGACAATATAAATCAGGTTTTACATTCCGAAATACGAAACACATGCCACAGATACGGCTCCAAACTATACAAATCCATAACAGAGTATTCCAGATGCATACCACAACTAAGAAGCAAACTTTGCACAATATGCCTGTAACTCTCTAAAATGACACGCAAAGCTCTCAACTGATATAGGGATAAATGTGAAGTCCAATTTATAGATAACTATTTCATTAGTTTAAGTTTCATGTGTTTCCACAGGAAAAAGAAAGTTGGCTTTGCACGCATGAGTTGTTTGTACACTTTAACTGGAATTCTTTCCCTTCTGTATTTTCCAGTTTTCACCATTTTCCTTCTAATCAAACACACGAAGTTGAAATTTTTTCTCATTCAGCATATTCTACCAATCAAACGCCCCTATAATTGCAGGAGAAAAAAGACGAAAATAAAAACTACAAATATCTGCATATAGGTACAGAGATACATGTGAGTTTTGTCGTTTATTTCTATTTGATTGTGTCAATCTGTCTCTTTTGTGTTGTTTCGTCAAAATTAAACCCTAGAAAGTCTCTTGCTAAGTTGCGCTTGCATTATATCCGTTTTAGATCTGGAAGGCGCGTGTGATGTCATTGATACGATTTGAGACTCTCTTCATTTTTTGATTTTCTTTCATGCAAAAAATGTTTGTTTGGGTGACAGATGATTGTTTTCCAAGGATATTATGGAGGAGATTTCACACCATTGGTGAATTCTTCTGCCATCGTCGTCGGATGCTTAAAGTTACCACCATAGAAAACACAAGGATGTTTCGATCGAGAAGGAAAACGGCCATCATAAAAACAAAATAAAACAAACTTCAAAGAATCAAGGAACAGATTGAAGATCCGAAACAGGTACATTCCTTCGATTTTGGGTTAAACAGGTAGATTGTGAATCCTAGATTTGCTCATATTCCTAAATACTAGCATAGTTGTGGAGATAGACACACGTTTATTTGGTTGATGCAAAAAGAGGGCCGAGCGCTGTCTTCAGTCACAGGAACAATGATTGAAATGCAAGAATAAAAATGAGAATCACAACAAAACTCAATTACTAGGGAGACCATTATGAAAACATAATCCTTTGCTATTACAATTCCATAATCCCTATGGGGTGTTTGGAATTGGAGGAAAGTTATGGAAATAAAAGAGAGTGAAATAAACAGAGAGAAATATTCCACATGTTCTAAATAGTCAAAAAATGATAGTCCAATCTAATTAATATGATTACTGGTTGTAGATTTTATAACTTAGTTTTAGTATACACCAAACACAAAACACAAAACACAAATACAAATATGAAATGTAAGATAGAACTATATTCTAAGAGAAACAATAAAGAAAAACATACCAGTAAAATGGAAGTCCAAAGAAAAAGCCCATAGCATATATTAGCCAAACTGTTGCGAATGTTAGAACAAGAGGACAACTGTCCCTCCCACATCTTTGAAATTGGAACACAAAATGCATTACAATAACTATGGATCGTTTGGATCGTTTCAAAATAGTCAAAATCTTTATTGTAATACTACTCGCTCTTCCGTTGCCTTTTAGCCTTCAGTTGGACCGTGATGCTCCATTCCCAATTGAAAATAGCCTCAGGTAATCTGGCGATTTACAGGGTTGTAGATGACCATCAGTACCATCCAAACAATCATGAACACAATGTACCCATATAAAATAACCCTGTGGTCAGTGCTGATACCAAACCATGGAAGGTTAAAAAACGTCAAATTAACTCCTACTAAAAGTAAAAGCATAGGAACAACAAATAACCAGAAATCGTATTCATCGGTATAAAGCAACATCTCGAAAGGTATAATGGGGTTTGAGTGTTCAAGGGAAATAACTTCCACCCTTTTTATGAAAAAATTTAGTTGTATTCAGAAGTCTCATTAATTCTTCTCAACTGTCAGATATATTAAAATATATATATAAAGTTGTCTTATCTTAGATGCAGAAACAAGTATGTATTCAACTACCATTATCTCCCTACCCTAGACTATAAATGACGATTTAAAGGAATGAAAATTCTTATTAGACATTCTATAAAAATAAACACTAAAAACAAAACAAACATGAAACTAAACAATTGAAACAAACATAATAGGTCTCATAGACGAATCTTTTGCGATAGATTTTAATCCCAAATCCTAGATATGTAGAAGATATTGTCCGCAAAATCTTTGACCATGTCTATTTATTTTTATAAAGAACAAATACAATACTCGGGACAACACAGTTGATAAATGTCTAATCAAAAATAGTTTTGACAGATGTAAAACTTTAATAAAGCTTTTGTATCACAACTAAACTACTAATATAAGATGAAACTTAAACCTTCATATAATTCTCCAAAAGCTCATATACAAGAATCAAGATTGGTAATATGACAATACTGATTTAGTAATAAAATCTGTCATGTCTATTTAACTTATATTATTATCCGTTGTATTATTTTTGGTTTTATCTCTAAGTTTAAAAGATGTCACATAACAACCCAAACGAAAAATAGTCCCAAAGAGAAAAGTTATAAACAAGCAAAAGCTCAAAGGAACTAATTCTCACCGTAATCAAAAGCTAAAACCAAAATATGTTAATGAACACGAGACTCCGTGCAACGCACGGAGGAGTCAACTAGTCAAGATTCAAAAGAAATTAGTAAAATCTCAATCAAGGGGATAAACCCCTAAGGATAGAGAGAAAAACTATGTCTCAATCAATATATTTTAATATTCTTAATATTGAGGACTCTATACACCTTTTTATAGACCCACTAGCACAAGGACTAGAAACGACATTACTACCCTTAAGTCTACTACATCAGTTCCAGTTGTAAGTGTTGGCAAGTTCCATATTTATATCTGTTGGTAGTTTGAACGATGCATCGATCCCGCCATTGCTTCCGTTGCGCCGGCGTGCACAAGGCCCAAATTTCTGGAGAGTATCCAACGGAATCCACTACATTCGTTGGGCCCAATATACATTTAATGACTCGTATCCACTTAAAAGGCTAAGCCTTGTAAGTGGTGAGTCATCCAATTGTATATTAAGATCCAACCCTTTTTCTATTTTCTCAATGTGGGACTTAACCTTCACACATGTTCCAACAATATCCCTGTGTCATTTCTTAGGATTATCTTCATTTTTGTATTGATTGTTATTTTAATTCTCTTTTTTAGTTATGAGACAAAGAACAACTTGTACATGCCAGATTTCTATAGCTTCGTAGCCGATTTGTTATCTACTCTTTAATGAGAGGTGCTTCAACATTGGTAGGTTTGTGTCTTCTCATCAGAAAAAAAAAAAAAACCCAAGTGGAGCAAAGATTTCCAAGTCATTAAGAGCCTAGAAGAATTCAAACCCATGCCTCTCTTTTTAAAAGCCTATACTTTTGTTGTTTGTGTACTATCCTTCCTATGTCCATTAACAAGACTGGTAGATGACAAAATAGTCGCATACTGTTTACTGCAATACAATACTGAGAATTTATCTCCTCGATGCGGACTGCAAATCCTAGAATGACTGTTCAACCCCGTCCTTGGCCTTGAGGAGTGCTGAGCAGCACGGAACTTGAATCAACCAAATGGCATAGTCTTAGGATAAAGGGTCTTTCCTCTGTTAGAAATCAACGGACAACATTCTGGAAAACTTCCAAACCAATGAAATGCAATATGATAGTCAGAGGAGAATTACCGTGCACAGTTGTTATATATACATTGCTGTTGTTTGCCTCCTCTACATCATTGTTGTAATATGTGTCACAAGTCAAGTCAGAGGAATGCACCTTTTCTGCAATGCCTAAGTGACTGTTTTGGTTTATTGCCCCTTGTTTGTGGTGAACGTCGGCTTGCTGTGGACACAGCTGGAGGAAACCTCATTCGTCATGTACTGAAGGGACAAGTAGGAGAGGTAAGCCTAAATATGGAGGAGTCTGTCTTGATTTTTTTCCTCCTAAGTTGCTAGTATTGTTGTGCTAATGTGATTTTGGTGATTTTCTAGGACATGGTTGGAAAATTATTGTCATGCAAGGCATGATCTCTCTCTCTCTCTCTCTCTCATTTGACTTTAAATGTTTCATTTTTCTTGCGTGAAACCTCTATTTTTCAGAGAGAAACGCACTCTCTATAGTTTACAAACTCTTTCAACAATAAAAAGTGGGGCATTTACAGGATTGTGGAGTCGAAAGCGTCTGCTACTCATCAGCATTTGTTTGATCATAAGAAGCACCATCTCAAGAGCAATGGGATTCTGAAAAATTGTTTGAATTTGGTGGCAGACCATCACTACTTGTGGGACTTTGCTAGAAAAGTATTATGGTGTCACTGTGTTCGCGCCACATCTTTCTTCGATACAACTGTGCAAATCTAGGATTCAAACAATGTAAAATATTTTTCTCCTCCGTCTGTTTTTTTTCTTTTGCCTTTTCCATATCTTGTACCAACAAAAAAAACTCAGATTAATTAGTCATTTCCTTGGAGCTGGCATGAATCCTTGGAATGCAGAATATTTGAATTTGTAATCTTTAATTTAATCCATTCTTGAGATTGTTAACTGTTGTAGGGAAGTGGGGTTATGGTTTAGAGCGATAGATTCCTAGTTAGTTGGGGAACGTAACCCAGAAACCTCACGATCGGAATAGAACATAGAAGACCTATATTCAATTTTTTTTTTTGGCCTAAAATCATCTCTCCCTCAACCTCTCATATGTATTGCGTCCATGACCACACGACTTATATGCATTTTGGGCCTCCTCAGTCACACTTGGCTACAGAAAAAGTTGGTCAATTTAAATGTTCATTTCTTCCATATGTATAGATGGCTCGCTAAATGTATGGCATCCTTGGTAGTTATTTTTTTCTTAATACGTTTTTGGAAAGCGAATCTGGAAAAGATTACATGGATGATAATCTTTATATTATTGCTTTACTAATTATTTCCAAAGAAAATCCATTCAAATTACAATAGATTCTGAATGAATTTATTGAAAGGATTACATATTATATTTGCTGAAGGAATTTCAATCGGGTAATAAATTACGAACCTAGTTTATTTTGTTCAATTCCATAATGTCTGTCATTTTTAAGAAACTTCAAATATGGTGCTTATTTTCTTCAAAATTTATTTTGACTTTCAATTTCTTTCTATATCTTAACATAGAAGTCTGAATTTTTACATACCAATTTTGAATATTTTTTGTGGCACTTGGCCGGTAACCTATTCGCATAAAAAATTATGCTAGAGTTAGTGCCCATTCAGCCAAAAAATTCCATGCCACGGTTTGGTACATTCTCTTAATTTCTACTAGATTTAGGTCATTTTTTTAATACACATTATTCGTCTCAACGAGAGGAATCAGAAAAGTATAAAATAACATATATATATATATATATATATATATCAAAGTTTAAAAAAGGTTCATAAGACGACGAAAAAGAACGAAAAAATACCGTCTTAAAATTTTGACTCAATTAAAAGACCGTCTTAAAATTAATAAATTCATTCTACATCAGATTTTGAATAAATTCATTAAAGGATTATATACTATATATATTTAAGTAATTTCAAATGGGTAATAAATATGAGCCTAGTATGTATTGCTCAATTCCATTTATTGTTTCATTAATTTCGTTCAAAGTGAATCTGGAAAATTACCTTCATATTTATTGCTTCATTAATTTTTTTCAAAGAAAATCCATAAAATATACATCAGATTTTGAATGAATTAAAATAAAGAATTCTATACTATATATATTTAAGTAAATTCAAATGGGTAATAAATATGAGCCTAGTGTGTATTGTTCAATTCCATTTATTGTTTCATTAATTTTTTTCAAAGTGAATCTGGAAAATATTACCTTCATATTTATTGCCTCATTAATTTTTTTCAAAGAAAATCTATAAAAAATACATCTGATTTTGAATGAATTCATTAAAAGGATTATATACTAAAAAATTGACCCTGAATATGTTGTGGGACCCATAATGACGCACATCCTCGCTACAAAAATAAAATACGAATTGTAGAAATTTATTGGGGCCAGTAGGATGAGTTGTTAACTTCTTGTCATATTTTTAGTATCCACATTTAATATATATATATAGGGGGAGCTTCTAGTCCGGGCTCCGGACCTCCATGTTCCTGATATTTTTTTTATGATCCGAACCGTCCAATGTGTTTAAAACGTGTTTTTAAGGGCCCCCGCAAGAAATCATCAAAAAAAAAATACCGGGAAAGGCTTGATCCAAACAGTTTTTCACAAAACTATAAATGTACAGTTTTTGTGAAAAACAGCTCGGATCAAGGTCTTCCCGGTATTGTTTTTTGATAATTTCTCGCAAGGGCCCTTAAAATTCGTTTTAAACACATTGAACGGTTCAAATTTTGTAAAAATAATTTTTAAAACCTTCAAAATACCCAAAAGCTTCCTGTGATCCCTGACTGGAAACTAGCCGTATATCCATCCATGGAGGCTTATAAAAGAGAGGCCAATCAATTTTGGTGTTTGGTCAATTGCCACTTGTTGCCAATTTTGCCCTCCAATTGGAAATTGCCCCATTGGTTTTCTTGTAATTATGCCATAATGCTATGCCCTTTTGGTCTTTTGGCTATGTCCATCCATGGAGGCTTATAAAAGAGAGGCCAATCAATTTTGGTGTTTGGTCAATTGCCACTTGTTGCCAATTTTGCCATCCAATTGGAAATTGCCTCATTGGTTTTCTTGTAATTATGCCATAATGTTATGCCATTTTGGTCTTTTGGCTATGTATGACTCAATTACGCATTTGAGTCCCTGGAGTTTGTTGCTTTACGGATTTGAGTCCCTAGAGTTTGTTGCTTATGCATTTAAGCCCCTAGAGTTTGTAAACCAAAATACATACGGGCATCACACTCGTGCAGCGTACGAAGCCGTTAAACTAGTATATAATGAAAGCTGCATTTTTTATTAGTTGTCACATTTTGAAACATTGTTGATTTGGGCAAAGCCTCAGCCCTAATCTTGACCTATACAACCGGGTCCACATGGGCGGGTGGGCCCACTACTTGACTCACTACAAAAACATTCAAAAGCCCACACTCCTGCTCCCACAATTACGATCCAGAGAGCGGGAGAGAAGAGAAGAAGTAGACGACGACCCAGAGGAGGAGAAGAAGATCGCGAAGAGAAAAAACCACTGGCGGAAGATGGAGATATGGAAGAGGAGATTAATCTCTATCAAAAGGTATCATAATCTTCTTGCTATTTCATTTGTACCTTTTGGTCTCCCTTCCATTTTTATCAATTTATTTGCTTTGGGCTTCCAACAGACCTCAGTTTTAGAGTGTTGTGTAACCAGATTGTTGATTTTGTTATTTATTGGCTTCTGGGTTTTTTTTTCCAAGTGGTGATTTGAATTTTGGGAAATGATAGGAAAGAAGGGTGGGTTTTGAGAGTAGGTCTCTTCCGTGCCTTCTTGCTTGGATTTTTATTTTCTTAACAAGATAACCCAGTGGAGAAGGAACATAGGTCCTGGTGGCTTTTAGATTTGCTAGCACAACCAACTCTTTTTTTTTATTTTTTTATAACAAATTCCGTATTGATGGTCGCTTTCTTTGACATCTTCAAATCTTAAAAACAAAAAATAAAACTTTAGCATTAACATGTGAGAAAAAGACTTTACTGTTACCATTCGAGATAAACTTTTCTACTCTAATCAGAGATTGAGTGTAGAGAAAATTTTATTGACGCCCTTATTGCTTCTAGTTCTAATATTCACTATTATCAATTCCTGGAAACTATTGATCATTTCTCACGCTCATTACACGATCCTGTGCATAGAGTGTTCGTGCAGCAAATTTGTTAAGTGCCCCTTTACATGCTCCATCAACCCTAACCACCACGTATCAATGTGGGTCTCAAGTAATTTTAATGACGTATACATGTGTTGGTGGGAAGGGGATATTAGGGCATGCCCTAGAAGCATTCTATGATTTGCCCTTCATACTTCCAGGGATTTTGCAAATTGAGATTTCTCATTTCCTGGTGATATGGTCATGAGTACTGTTTTATACCTATCCAATATCTACTTCTTTGTTGCAAGCACAAAGCCTTTTTTTGGAGCCGCCCGTTAGTGTTTACTTGTTCTTGTTATCATTTTGCTAATAATTCTTAATGTTTAATGTATTTACAGGTTTATTTGGTTGAGTGCAGCGTTGGCGTGTTTACACCAGTGTTGTATACATACATGAGGTCGAAGCAGGATCGTTGTTCATCGCATTTCATTTCGAGGTAATAAATATATCCCCTCAAGTGAGTTTTACTTGATTTTGCATGAATTTCCGTGTCCGTAGGCTTTTCTTGTTTTGTGTTATACTTGGGTTTGTATTACTTTGTATATTTGCTGATATTGTGAAAATGCTAAGTGACCTTTTATGTTCCAAATCCTTATGTAATGGTGATATATATGTGTGATTATCATTTAAGCTAGAGCCGATTCTCTATGGCTTAGAGCATCACCAGTGGTATAACTAAAACTGGATAATCAAAAGTTGCCATATCAGATTTTGATTATCCATACAAGACATTTATAAAGTTAACAATGTGGAGTGTCACAATGGTATTTTGTGTCCATAA
>JAXBDA010009138.1:0-13210 GCA_036023075.1 Gaultheria prostrata
TTCAAAGAAGCCGACTCCTCTTCTTCTTCTCTTCATGGGTTAGCTGAATCCACTGATAACGACCTTCGAATGGCACGTCATTTGCAATTTCATAGGTATACCTGCAAAATTTAAGCCAGAGAGCACTAACAACGGCAATGGACCTGATCGATCGAATGGAAAGGATGATGAACGACGATGTAGAAAAGGGGTGGGTGAAACCCTAACTTCTTTTAAGAGTGGTTCATGAACTGATCGATCGTAGGGAGTATACCGGGTAAATTAGGGAGAAAATGATAAATAAATTACATAAGAATCCTTCGACTATAAAATATTTATATATAGACCCCTAAAGTATTGTTAATTATATTTTGATCCCAGGTTCGCGAGCCTAACCGAGCCGAATACACTTAGGTTTGGGTTCGGCTCATTTACAGAACGAGCCTAATATTGAGGTTCAGGTTCAGTTCGTTTAGTAGACAAATCGAACTCGAACGAGCCTTTACCGAACCGAGCCTCGAATAGTTCGCGAACGGCCCAGTTCATTTACAGTCCTATTGATATGTGGTGGTAAAGGTTTAAAAAAGAGAAATTGCCTATCAATGTCAAAAGGGGGCAAAGAATTTGGTGTCCATTGTCCAATTTCTGGAATTATTCGTCGCAGAAAAATAATAATAATAATAAAAAAAAAGGAAGAAGAAAGAAAGAAACTTTTTGACTGTCGGAATATGCCGGTCTGCCAGATGAAACTTTAGTGTGCTGCCCAAGCTTTAAGTGCTCTTATTTTTTTTCTTTTTCTTTTTTTCTTTTTCGGTTTGAAACCCACAATTCTTCTGAGATGGAGCGCTTCGTGTTTTGCAGGCGTGTGTGCTGGTGAGGGATGTAGCGGTGGCGATTTTAGGTTAGATGGCCAGGAGGGTCGCGGTGGTCGGATGGATGCTAGAGTAGTTTTTTGATTTATGATTTATTATTTTTGACAAAAAAAAGATTGATGATTTATTACTTATCCCTTTGTCTAATTCATTTTTAAGCAAGAAAGGAATCAGGATTCGCTTTCGAAGTTTAAAAATTCACCCCGTTATACAAATATTGTACTTCAAAGTTTTAATGGTACAGTAGTTTTGGAAGTCCAATCACGGGAAGAAAAATATTAGATTCCAAAAATAAAATTTTTACAAACAGAATAAAATTAATTTCATTCAATTTCAAGAAATCAAAACAATGACAACTGAATTATGTATTACTGTATATGTCATTTATCAAAGAAAACTTGTTCAAACACAAATTAAGTATATGCAAATTAAAAGAACAAAAATTATTCATTTCCACCCATTTCCTTAACAAGAGAATGAATGATGAGTTTATTTTTCATTTGAGTAGGATCACCTTAACAAGAGAATGAATAGAACATTTAGTAGCGGAACTAGGATTTTGATTTGTGGTGGTGCAACTTTAATTGTAGTCCACTTATATTATTAATTTTTTAAAAAGAAAACATGGAGAGAAAAGTTAAGAGTATAGTGAGTGCAATATTTTATTTTATTTTATTTATTGGCTATAGTGAGTGCAATATATTTTTTTTATTGGCTATACCACTATAGTGAGTGCAATAGTGATCTTCTTCTTCTTTAAAAACGAATATAGGTTGATTAAACTCTCATGTGGCTAGTTCATGCGGTAGAGCTCTTGGATGTCCCACACTGCATCACGGGATCGAGTCTCATTCCCCCTCTCCATGTAAATAGTTTAGGAATGACAAATGACAAAAAAAAAAAAAAAACTCTCCTGTGGCCTTAATGAAAGCCATTAAGAGTAAATTTTTTTATGATCCGAACCATTCATCTTTTAAATTATTATATTTTCATCAATCTAGTGAAATATCAAGTTGTTTGGGTACCAATAAATGCCCAATCCATAAGTATAAATTAGCATTGTTCATGAAACCGCCGAGGGTGGCCCGTGCGACTCCCCCTCAATGTAGTTCTGCCCCTGAGAATATTGAACAAAATATTCTCGAAAACAATTTCAAAAACTAAACTGCAAAAGAAAGTTTCTTGTGTAGAAAACTACTTATAACAGAAAACAGAAACAAGACCATTTCATCAATCTAACTTTTCCACAAGGTTTCCCACCAAAACCATCCCTATAAGATCCAGTTACTGTTAGGAAAACAATTTGCTTACAAAACAGCATCTCTGGCTTTCAAATACAACAAAAGCTCAACCTTGAGTTCATTTCCACAACACTCCAAAAGAATTTCTAAACAGCTATCATTGTCTCACTTGATTTCTAAAACCAAACTAGATTAGCCATCGAAACAACGAAATGCTTGAAAACAACAAGAAAGGCAGCAATGGCACGCAGCAGATTTACAACAAGCTAAATAAAAAGACCAAGCTTCCTTCGTTAGCATACAAGACAGGATTCTAACGAAAAACTAAGGCCCGCTGAGAGAGAAGTCAAGAAGAAGAAGGGGATTTTCTCGTACTGGTCAGATAGTAGGCAGCTCATTCCTTCCTCCTTGTGGACCATAGTTGTACATCGCTCCTGATTCCACTTTTGCTGCTCTGCATAACTATCACTCAGGTACTAAACATAAGACATTATACGAGTGAACGGACAAAAAAGCAAGTTTTCAATGACAGACATAGCTGCATAAACAACAAAATCAATATTCTACAGATTCTGACTTAGGGAAGCTCCATTTCATTGAATAGAAGAGTAACAGCCAAATTTAAGGTAATTTACTCAAATAGTTGGCTCTCAGTTTGTTGGGATATGAGGAAATCACTAACAATTAGTTGCTTAATTCACGTTACCTCATTGTGGTTTGCGAACCAATAGCCTATAATCCACAAGTACGCGTTAAACACTTCTATGCAGGTACCCAACAGGAGCTAGCACTGAAAATCCGACCCTTCCATCCTTGCATCATCCATTGACCATTTTCCTCGATCTCAAAATCTTCATGATAATCTGCCTTCACTTTACGCCTGTAGATTTTCACGAGCTCCTGCTTCAATGGAAGGATCCTGAAACCAGCCCTCGTAGTGCGAGCCTGCCACTGCTTGTAACTCTCAGGCCTCTCTACCCTTTCCAAACCCTCGCATGCAATTACATTCATAACCTTGCGGCCGTAGAACTCTTGCTCGAAATTCCTCCTGTGCTGATCCTCGCGGGGTATAGTAGCGTCAAACATGTCAAACAGTGAAGAGTAGTGAAAGAGAGCCTCGCGAAACCGAGTGATAAAGAAGGGGGAAGTGTAGGAACCGTTGATGGTAGTATGGACAAAAATGTCCGGATTCATCTTCCTAATTAACGTCAGAACAGCATCTCTTGGACTATCATCCACAACGGAATCATCAAGTAGATTCTTAAACGTAAAGAGAGAATTCACAGCAAGCGCCTCATCCTCGTATATGTTGAGTTCCTCAATTTTGATAGTTTCCCATTTCTGAGCTATCGCATGGTATTCAAATCGAACATTATAGCGTTCACAATACTTTGCCAACCGACGCCCTGTCTCCTCAACAAATTGTGCAGGGCGGAAACCAGGTTGTGGAAGCTCAATCCCGGTAATTCGAAGTTCAGGGGCTTCACCAGGAAGGCGTGAGAGATATTCGATAAGCATGGGCCACTGAAAACCATATTGGATACCAAAATCAACAATATGGAGCTTTTTCTTGCCAGAATTCATTGCTAAATCTGCAATATTTTTGTTCGCAAACATAAAACATATCTTCTTGAATGGGCAAGCTGAAAAATAAAGCTGGTAAGCTTTCAACTTTTCAGCAGCTGAAATCCTCTTGGAAGCTAGGGCTGCATAGAGCTGGCTTCCAGTGCCAGCCAAGCGTGCCTCAAGGCCACTGGCGAAGACATTTGCCAGCCTCTGGAACCCATCACCGGAAGGAGAAGAGTGTTGCCTAATGATGTTTAGTTGTTCATATGCACTCCTGCGATCCTCTGCAGCAACAGATTGTGCGCAATTAATCAGGAGCGTCCTCAAATCCACGACTTCATTTTTACTTTCCTGTTTCTTAGCACGAGTCTTCCCACCTTTTGATGCATGAAGTTGGTCATTCTGTTTGGCGATCTTGGTTTCTTTACTCTGCACTTCTTCATCAGCATCACAGCATGTAGGCTCTGCTTTCACATCACACCGCAAAAACTTATCAAACATGTCAGATAAGTCGGACTCTTCCATGTAAACTGCCGAAAACTTGCCACTCCTCTCCTCTTCTAAGTCACTATCATCGCGGTGATGATTCTTCCGACCCCTTGAGCCATTAGGTGAGTTTTCCCTTTCGTCCTTCTCCATCTTGACTACCACCTCCAACGCCTCTTCCTTTGACCCTGGAGAAATCGTATAGTTCTCCAAATCAATACTCAATGGCTTATTACTAGGAAGGAACTTTGCAGCTTCCACCATCCCCCTCTTGAACTGCAATATGAACTGGCTATCGCTAAGCATGTTTGGAACGAGATGGCTACTCATGGAGGAGTTGATTAGACCACAACTATCGTCAGTAGAACTTTCCATAATTGGCTCAAAAGTGTATCCAAAAGCACCAGGATCAAAAGTCGAGTGAGAATCAACAGAGTTGCCAAAACTAGTGTTACTGTTACTACTTTGCTCACTGGAGCTGCTGAGTAAGTACTCATCTGGGCTTTCAGCAATTTGATTGAAGTATAGTGGGGGTTGTTCGGGTGAAACAGGATACTTCTCACCAATAACATCATACAACGATTTCTCAGTAGCTCGCAGGGCAAAAGGATCGTGGAACATACAGGGTTTCTGCTCCATGTTCTCTTCCATGAGTATTGTGTTTATGAACTTGAGAACATCATCAGAAGCGTCACTGTCATTTGGAGAGTCAACTTCTGAGCTTCCACTCGAGGTCAACGCCACAAACCCGAGGTTTGGATCAGGGGGATGAAAAGGAACCACGAAGTTTAGATCTCCAGGGTCATCTTGAAAATGGAATGTGCTTCCGAGATTTTCGAACGGACTGAAAAGGGGTGAGAAGGCATCATCGTTGAATTTGAAACCGTTTGTTGGATAGGATTTATCAGTGAAACTTGGATCCATGATCTTGTGCAACTCAAAAACCCTATCAAAATAAAAAAACACTCTTGATAAGTATGTTTCAGGTAGTAAGCTCTCAACATCCAATTCTTGGTTACAAATCCATTAACCCATTTTCATTTGCTAAAATGGTATGAAATTCCCATTTTATCAAATGGAAAACTTGGCTTAAGGATTTTTCAGATTCTAGGGTAGAAATCTATTCACCTAAATTAGGTATGCTTCAGGAAGTAAGTTTCAACGTCAACTTCTTGGTTAGGAATCCATTTACCCAAATCAAGCATTTTTCTGGAAGTAAGCTTTCAGCAGCCAATTCTAGGTTAGACATCTATTAACCCAAATTAATTTTTTTTTTTAGCAAGAAAGATTCCTACATCTGATTCTAAGTCTCTAATTACGACCAATAAAGTATTGAAATGGTAAAAAAAACGAAAAAAGGTCTCAGCAAATTAGAAATAATAAATCAAACACCAAAACTTAACAGAAGAAGACACGAAATTTATAGATCACCATAATACTACCATATACTGAAATAGCTTAAAGAATCAACAAAGGCTCCAGCATAGAAGCAGTTAATTCGTGGTAGAAATATATCGTCAAAGAAAACAACAAAAATTCCTACACAGGTGAAACCGAAGCCATATTTTCAAGCATAGACGAAGAAGCACAAGAGGGAAAATAAATGAAGCAGACAATTTCGCATCCAAATCCCTATAAAGATGTTTTTGCGTACCTTGGAGAGAGAGAGAGAGAGAGAGAGAGCAGTGACCCTTGTGAGAGGAGGTAGAAGGAGGTATATAGAGCAGGGGTCTCAAAAAGGTGGGAAAATACTAGAATTTCTAAGGAGTGAGCATTTATAATGGATTGAAACAATGGATGTGTTTTGGCAACGAGTGTATGACTACTGGAAGTGGAAGAAAAAATGGCAGTCGTGTCCAATGGCATTCCGACGAATAGTCGAGTCGGCCTCCGAAATTCGAATGCCGTTTGCTGGCGGCTGGGCTATGTCGGGGGGATCCGGGGGGACAGTCATCGTATTTTCGACGGTTTGGATTTAAAACAACTCTTGTGAATCGAAACAGTTCTTCGTATGAAGAGTTTATTTTAAATTCGGATCATTGAAAACAATTTTGGACGTTTGGACAGTCTAGGTATGCGCTGCACGGTGCAGAGCATTAGGCCATGTTGGGGTCACACAACACCGGATTGTGTGGGACTTATTTCGGGATCTCATATTAATGATTAGAGCCATTTAATTTATTAAATTTATTTTTTAAATTCTTGATAAAAAAAAAATCAGATCATTTGAATATGGGGAAGAGCTTTGTCAATTCATTCAAGTTTTGGCCATGCAAAATTCATGGACAAAAAACGATCAAACTCTTATCGATATTCGAATGGTATGGTTTTTTTGTTGGGACTCTTAAAACATATTTTAAACAAATTAAACGGCTCCGCTTATTCATATGAGACCCCGAAGCGGGTATCACACACTCCAGTGTACACTTGGTGTGCATCAAAGGGTGTACCCAGGGGCGGGCCAAGGGGGGTGCAAGGGTTCTTTGGCCCCTGGACTCCCCCCAAATTTTCTTCCTATTTATAGTATACTTATGGATTTTTTGGTAAAATTACAGAAGAGTGGTCCCTACAAACTAGGTGAAATTCGCAATCCAGCGTCCGCCACTAGGTATACCCATAGTATTTTTTAACAAGTATATCCAGAGTAAGAGCTATTTAATTTTGGATTAACGGGTATGTTGGCTAAATAATTGAGTCAGAATTTTTTTTTGTCCTTATTCATAATATTTTTGTTCCATTTGTTAGTTTTGCATTATTTTTTTTTTTTTTTTATAAATTATGGGTTCGTCTCGATGAAATGAATCTAAAAAGTAAAGATTTGTAATCAAAATCTTAAAAAAATTCATTAAAAGCACGTTTCTATGTTTATTCTTCCTGAATTTTGATTTGTTTAACCTCCTCTGATTTCATATGCTTTATTGTAATCAAATGATGAAGCGAAGAAAATTCCAAAATATTGTCATGGTTTGATTAAGTCAAAAGTTGAAGGAAAAAAAAAAAAAAGAGCGGTCGACATGCATGCATTTTAATTTCTTTAATTTAACTTATCTCTTGCAAGCAAGTAGTACTATGTTACATCAATTATTAGAAAACTTGACCACTCAGATTCCCTCATGTTTTTCTCTAATTTGGATCATAAAATAAAATAAGGAATGAAAGAAACATTTTGACTGTTTATCATTCGAATTGCCAGGTGTCAAGTCTAGCGTGCAGCCCAAGATTTTGACTACTACAATATGAAAAATTTGTTCACACTTCGCACTCGCCAAAAGAGGGTGAACAAAACCCTCACCCAGATTGGTTGGAATGATGTGGAGTCCACGAAATCAATATATTTTTTGATAAGCACGACCCACACTATTTTTTATAGACCCCACACTATTTCAACTAATGATAGTGATGGTTGACAAATAGATGCGGTCTATAATAAGTAAGAGCATACTTCGAATTGACAAATAGTTTGTGAGTAATAAATTTAACGGTGTTAGTAATCTCCACTCATTAGACAGAAGATCATACACAAATATTGCAAACAAATTTGGATGGGCTTCTCATGTCCACATATGAACACTGTCAATGTGTGCTCAAAGCATTGGGTAAAATGGAAATACTCATCGGTCTCCTTCCGCAGGTGCTGCGTCTGGTGGGCTTCGGTGGGTGGCGGTGGTTCTGGTTCCTGGGGTGGCAGGAGCTTTGGAGTGCTTTCGGTTCAGGATTTTTTAGGTGTTTTAGGGTTCTGTGTTTGGTGTTATTGGGTTGAGCCTGGCCTATTTTAGGTGTTTGGTTGGTTTCTTACCAACTTTGGGGGTTCTCGGGTGACCTGTGCCCTTGATTCATTTATCTTTGTAACTTTGTTTCAAGTATAATAAATTCTTTTTGTCGAGAAAAAAAAAAGTTGGAAATACTCATTTCCATTTTAGTGATCAATAGAAAACTAATGCCAACAAGTAAGGTTATTTGCTCGAATAGTTGGTTTTCAGTGTATTGAGATGAGTCAACAATACAAGATAACAAAACTTGAAAATGAACTTCAATTAGAACATCTGACCAAACAACAAAACAGCTACTACTAGCTTACACATATTTACAAGAAATTAACAATGCAGCAACGTAAAGGAAAAACATATGATTGGTTAACAAAATCTTGACAAACATACAGTAATGGGTTGTATAATACACTGATGAATCAACAGAAAAGGGTACTTCAATGAAGTGACAAATCTTTACTCTAGTCGACCACTTTTACAACATAAAATCAAAAACATGTCGAGAAGATGTTTCAAAACCACGAGCAGTAAGCATCGCGCAGCAGAATTTCCAGAGTACCCCTAAGCAGTAGTACACGATAGCTATGTCATTCAGATAATCCATAAGCGTATTCTGCAATTGAGCAGGTACCATTGCAGATAATCTTAAAGCGATAAACAAACAAATTAAGCTCCTTTAGTTTTGAACACACCAGGAAGTAACAAAATTTAAAACCAACGGTTGAACTTACAGCTGAGAAATGTATGGCCTCGGTGCTTATAGGAAGCACCAGAAAAATACATATTTCCACCTAAAAGCATCTAGAAGAATACACAGATACTCGTAGATGCGTGCCTGTGTGTGTGTGTGTGTGTGTGTTGAGAGAGAGAGCTGGAAGTAATTGAAGTTGACACCGGTACCATTTCCTCCTTGTCATTTGTCAAACATCCTTGTCAGCTACCGTGGGAACAAACCCATGGTCTACGTATAATACACACAGTATTTGTTCTTTGTACTTCTTCTTCCTCTATTTACAACACATATTCTCTTTGCCAATAAAAAAAAAAAAAAACCATTGTCAATAATCCGGAAGTATAATAAGCATGCGTTAAATAGCTCTACGCAGGTACCCAACAGGAGCTAGCACAGAAAATCCGACATTTCCATCCTTGCATCATCCATTGACCATTTTCCTCGATCACAAAATCTTCATGATAATCTGCCTTCACTATACCATTCAATGGAAGGATCCTGAAACCAGCCCTCATACTGCGAATTTGCCACTGCTTGTAAGTCTCAGGCCTCTCTACCCTTTCCAAACCCTCACAGGCAATTGCATTCATAACCTCACGCCCGTAGAACTCTTGCTTAAAATGCCTTCTGTGCTGATCCTCGCGGGCCATAGTAGTGTCAAACATATCAAACTGTGAAGAGTATTGGAAGAGAGCCTCACGGAACCGAGTGATAAAGGAGGAGGAATTATAGGAACCGTTGATAATAGCATGGACAAAAATGTCCGGATTCATCTTCCTAATTAACATCAAAACAGCATCTCTTGGACTATCCTCCACAACTGAATCATCAACTAGGTACTTAAACGTGAAGAGAGAATTCACAACAAGCGCCTCATCATCGTGTATGTTGAGTTCCTCAATTTTGATGGTTTCCCATTTCTTAGATATGGCATGGTATTCAAATCGAACATTAAAGCGTTCGCAATACTTTGCCAAGCGACGCCCTGTCTCCTCAACAAACTCTGCAGAGCGGAAACCAGGTTGTGGAAGCTCAATCCCAGTAATCCGCAGTTTGGGGGCCCCACCAGGAAGGCCTGAGAGAAGTTGGATAAGCATGGGCCACTGAAAACCATATTGGATACCAAAATCAACAATATGGAACTTATTTTTGCAAGAATTCATAGCTAAATCTGCAATCATTTTGTTCGCAAAGATCATAGATATCTTTTTGAATGGGCTCACTGAAAAATAAAGCTGGTAAGCTTTCAACTTTTCAGCAGCTGAAATTTTCTTGGCAGCTAGGGCTGCATGCAGCTGGCTTCCAGTGCCAGCCAAGCGTGCCTCAAGGCTGTGGGCGAATACATTTGCCAACCTCTGAGACCCATCACCGGAAGGAGAAGAGTGATGCCTAATGACCTTTAGTCGTTCATATGCAGCCCAGTGATCCTCTACAGCAACAGATTGTGCGCAATTAATCAAGAGTGTCTCCAAATCCACCACTTCGTTTCTACTTTCCCGTTTCTTAGCACGAGCCTTCCTGACTTTAGAATCATAGCATAAAGGCTCCGCTTTCTCATCCCACAGCAAAACCTTATCAAGCATCTCAGATAACTCCGACTCTTCCACATAAACTGCTGAAAACTTGTTTCTCCTCTCCCCTTCCGATTCACTATGATGATTCTTCCTACCCCTTGAGCCCTTACATGAGTTATCCCTTTCGTCCTTCTCCGTCTCGGCTACAATCTCCGGAGCCTCTTCCTTTGACCCTGGAAGCGTCATATAGCTCTCTAAATCAATAATCGATCCATTATTACAAGGAAGGAACTTGTTAGCTTCCTCCACCCCTCTCTTGAACTGCCATATGGACTGGCTATCGCTAAACATCTTTGGAACCGGACGGCTACTCATCGAGGAGTTCATTGGACCAATATTATTGTCAGAAGAACTCTCCCTAGTTGTCTCAAAACGGTATCCGAAAGCACCAGGATCAACAATCCTTTGACAATCAACAGAGTTGCTACAGCTAGTATTATTGTTAACACTCTGCTCACTGGAAGAACAAAATAAGTACTCATCTGGGATTTCAGCATTTTGATTGGGGGAAACAAGATACTTCTCACCAATAACATCACACAACGATTTCTCAGTTGCTTGCTGGGCCAAAGGATCGTGGAACATACTAGGTTTCTGCTCCATGTTCTCCTCCCGGTGTTTATGAACCTGAGAACATCATCAGAAAAGTCACCATCATCAAGAGAGTCATCTCCTGAGCTTCCAATCGAGGTCAAAGCCACAAAACCGGGGTTGGGGTCAGTTGGAACAAAAGGATCCATGAAGTTAAGATCTCCTGAGTCATCTTGAAATTGGAATGTGTTTGCAAGATTATCAGACGGACTGAAAGTGGGTATGAAGGCATAATCATCGAACTTGAAACCGTTTGTTGGACAGGATACTTCAGTGATACTTGGATACATGACCATATGCACCTCAAAAGCCCTATCATTTCAATAAACACTCTTAATAACTACTACCCAAATTTAAAAACGTTTCAGGAAGTAAGCTTTCAACATTTAATTCTTGGTTACAAATACATTTACCCAAATTAAGTATTTTCCAAGAAGTAAGGTTTCAAGTTTCAACATGCAATTCTAGGTTAGAAATCTACGTACCCAAATTAATTAATCTTCAGGAAGTAAGCCTTCAACATCAATAAGTAGGTTAGAAATCAATATGCCCAAATATAAGTATTTTTCCGGATGAAAGCTTTCTACATCTGGTTCTAGGATAGAAATTTTTTTTGTTTGGGTACGCCAGAATTGTTACGATTGAAATCTAATCAAGAACAATACGCTATTGAAACGTATAATAAAAAAAAATGGTCAGCAAAGTAGAAATCTTTAATCAAATATCATAACTTAACAAATGAAGAAAAGAAATTATAGATCACCAAAACCCCATATGACAACAGCTTAAAGAATCAACAAAGCCTGCAGCACAGAACAAATTAATTCGTGGTAGATATGTACCATATGAAAATAACCAAAATTCCTACCCATTGGGAAGACATTGTTAGAGGAATACAATCCCACATTGCTTGGGTATAAAATGGATAGTTGTTTAAGTATAATTTTGGGACCTCGCCACCTTAAACTTTTGGGTTAGATATAAAGCTTATACATGGTATAGAGCAGGGTCCATTCCACCCCATATTTTAGAAAATTCCAATCCTCACCCAATATGAAGAGCAAAGGAAGGTTGTACGATAATAGAGCCCTAAAAGAGGCAGCACGTGCCAAACTTCAAACATGGTTTCACGTGTTGAGAATGTTAAATTGAAAACAATCTCACATTCAGGGACAGAGGCTTATAGGGGGTGGAGGTGGCACAGGCCACCCCCAGTTCCGAAAAATAATTTTTTTTACACTAATGGAAGTCAGTATGGTATTTATCGATACTCAAATAGTAACTTGATTTTTCACATAGGCAATGGAAATATAGAAATTGAAAAAATGAAAGGTTCCGAACATATAAATAGTATGTAGGAAAATGTTAAATTCCGCCTTTCGGGCAAAGGATAATGTGTCAAAGATGCATCAATATCCAGGGAAAAGTGTATTAATATTCGTGAAAATGTATTGTTATCTGTAAGATGTGTATTGAAATCCGATTTATTTGTCTTTATACTCCTATTATCCTCCGCCTAATGGACGGAGATTAGCAAGACCCACTATCTATATGGCTTTCATTCAAATACCACGAAATATTTGAATCATGCCTTTGTTATTTGTAAAACAAAAAATAGAACTCTAATGCCTTCGTTTTGTATTTTCACAAACAAAATGCAACAATTATTAGTAGACTTCCATCAAAAAGTGCAATTCCCTTGGTCAAATTCTGGCTTCGTCCCTGCTCACATTGCTTGCTTGGATATGAAATATGCGAACACTTAAGTTGAGACCGACCTCTCTCTGATGGGAATAGAGAGATTCGATTCACACAGACACACAACAAAACGTCTATCAATCTTTCATAATTTCATACAAAACAAACCACACATGCAGAAGAGGAAAATAGACTAAAGAAGCACAAGAGGAAAATAGACTAATTTCGCATCAAATTCCCAACAAATTACGGGAACATGTTTTTGGCGTACCTTGGAGAAAATACAGAAGGGGACGGAAAGGGTGAGACAGAGATTTCGACGGAGCATATGAAGACTGAAAGGGAAAGAGACAATGACTGTTAAGTGGACGAATTGAAAGGTCAACCGGTGATTACCGGTGTATCCGAATGCCATTTGCTGGACTTGTTGGTCTTCAGTTTTGCGCAGTCCCCCCCTCCCTGACACAACACCCCTCCCGGCCCCACCAAAATATTTCCCGTACTACCCCCTTCCCCCCTTCTGACACGTCACCCCCTTTTTTCTTTTTCTTTAAACTTATTTCTTAATTCTTTTATATTAATTAATTTATTTATATTAGTAATTCATTTATTTTATTTTATAATTTATTTATCTCTTTTTATTTATATCTTTTTTTATTTTTTTTAATATTCTCTATATATATTTTTTCTCTTTTATTTATTT
>JAXBDA010009139.1:0-13210 GCA_036023075.1 Gaultheria prostrata
TACGGCTAGCTTCCAGTCCCTGACTGGAAGCTTTTGGGTGTTTTGAAGGTTTTAAAAATTGTTTTTATAAAATCTGAACCGTCCAATGTGTTTAAAACGTGTTTTTAAGGGTATAGTTTTTTGTGAAAAACTGCTTGGATCAAGCCTTTCCCGGTAATTTTTTTTTTTTTTGATGATTTCTCGCATGGGCCCTTAAAAACACGTTTTAAACACATTGGACGATTCGGATCATAAAAAAAATATCGGGAACGTAGAGGTCCGGAAGTCCGGAGCCCGGACTAGAAGCTCTCCCTTACATAGCTTATGTAAGAGATTTTTCGTTCGAGATTGAATTTCAACAATCCGAACCATTAGATGCGTTTAGAATGTGTTTTTAAGGTCCAACACGAGGATTCGTAAAAAAAAAATACCCGTAAGGGCTTGATCCGAGCATTTTTCGATAAAAAAACGTATATGTACGTTTTTATCAAAAAATGATCGGATCAAGCCATTCCGGGTATTTTTTTTAACGAATCCACGCGTTGGACCTTAAAAACATATTTTAAACACATCTAACGGTTCGGATCATCTCGGATCGTTGAAATTCAATCTCGAACGAAAAAACCCTTACGTAAGCTATGTAAGAGAGCCCTTATAAGATTCTATAAGGTCTAGGATCTTATAAGGGCTCCCTTACATAGCTTACGTAAGGAATTTTTCGTTCGAGATTGAATTTCAACAATCCGAACTGTTAGATGCGTTTAGAATGTATTTTTAAGGTCCACCGCGAGGATTTGTAAAAATAAAATACCCGGAAGGGCTTGATCCGAGCATTTTTCGATAAAAAAACGTATATGTACGTTTTTATCAAAAAATGATCGGATCAAGCCTTTCCGGGTATTTTTTTTAACGAATCCTCGCGTTGAACCGTAAAAACATGTTTTAAACACATCTAACAGTTCGGATCGTTGAAATTCAATCTCGAACGAAAAATCCCTTACGTAAGCTATGTAAGGGAGCCCTTATAAGATCCTCTTCTTATACAAGATTGAATTTCAACAATCCGAACCGTTAGATGCGTTTAGAATGTGTTTTTAAGGTCCAACGCGAGGATATGTACGTTTTTATCAAAAAATGATCGGATCAAGCCATTCCAGGTATTTTTTTTTAACGAATCCTCGCGTTGGACCTTAAATTCAATCTCGAACGAAAAATCCCTTACATAAGCTATGTAAGGGAGCCCTTAGATCTCAGCGTTGGGGCAACACGCGGGTCAAAAGAGGGAAAAAAGGGTCCGCGGGTTAAAGTTTCGGCCCTCTTTACGACTAATGGGCCAACCCCCCCCCCCCCCCCCCCCCCTCTTCCCCTCATTTCACGCGTAAAGTTGAGAGAAGAGAGAGAAGGGCGACGAACACCGACGAAGAAGAAGATCGATCTTCTCCATCAATCAATCGACTCGAACCAGGTATCTATCTATCTATCTCTCTCTCGCTTTCCAGATCTAAAAACCCATTTTCCCCTTTTTTTTCAGTTAAACCCTAGGTTCGATTGAACCACCGGCGACAAACTCCTCTCATCTCCATCACGACCAGATCTCTCTCTCTCTCTCTCTCTCTCTCTCTCATTTCATGGATTGATTAGGGTTTTCCAAAACTAGGATTTTCAATTTCAAAAACTAGGGTTTTCAAAATGAAAAATACATCGTTGTTGTTGTTGTTTTTGAAGGTTTTGAATGTGGAGCCCATTATTACCCGTTCTGAATGTGGAGCCCATTATTACCCGTCATTTTAGTATTGTTGTGTAGAGGAGCTGGACACCATGTATGCTCCTGCCTGATACAGATATTCATGTCTTCTCCTTCTATACAAATAATCATGTTTTAAGATGAGATAAGGTTGCGCAGTGACTGTTCATGTATTTCATACTTTTACCTTGCAAACACCCCTCAATTTTTTACTTAGTTTTACAGTTATCTTTATGTTTGTTTGTTTCTATAGAATGAAGAGTTTGGAAGAAATATGCTCACCGTCACCATGTCAATCACAGTGGCCCTCATCTGGTAATTCTTGTGATCAAGTTTACACCCCACAAGTTAAAAATGACTTAGATACCGCACATTGGGCAACATTTTGAGAATTTAGATAAGGCTCACAAGTTCTACAATAATTATGCTAGAGAATCTGGATTCGGTACGCGAATGAACTCTAGCAAGAGGAGTAGGGACAATGAAATCACTAGGAAGGAGTTTTGTTGTTACAAAGAAGAGGAGAGGAAAACTAAGGCATCTAATTCGAAACCCACTGTACGGAAATAGGGGCTTACTAGAGAGGGTTATGGTGCGAGGATTGCAGTTGTGAAAGACCGGTCACATGGGAGGTTTGTTGTGTCCCAATTTTTCGAGGGTCATAACCATCCTCTTACAACCCCAAGGAGGGTGCATTTGTTGGCTTATCACCGGGGTGTGTTAGTTGCGAAAAGGGCTTTAACACAACAACTAAGCACTGCAAATGTGTGAACATACCAACAAATGAGTATTATGTCAGTGCAATCCGGGTGTCTTGAAAATGTTGGATGTTCCCAACAAGATCTTTATAACGCTGAAAGGGATAGGAGGAAAGCGTTATTGGGACAAGACGCTAACATGTTGGTAGAATATTTTAAGTGTGAGCAAAAAAAGAATCCAACTTTTATATATACGATTGAGGAAGATAATGAGGGTCACTTGAGTCACTGTTTTTGGGGCTGATGCCTCCAGTAGAAAGTCATACCAGTATTTTGGGGACGTGGTGGTGTTCGATACAACTTTCAAGACAAACCGATATCGTATGATATTTGCACCTTTATTAGGAGTTAATCACCACGGGCAGACAATTTTTTTGGGGTGTGCCTTTTTAAATGATGAACTCACAACTTCCTTTGAGTGGCTTTTTTAGCAATGGTTGAAAGCAATGCTAGCAGGCCCACCCAAAATGATCATCACTGATCAGGATCCTGCAATGACAAAGGCAATTGCTACCACTCTTCCAAATACGCATCATAGGTATTGCATTTGGCACATTGTTAACAATTTTTTTGAAAAAATAAGTGCAATATCCTATAACGAACATTATGACGAGTTCAAAAATTGGATATGAAATTCCGAAACCCCGCGAGTTTGAAGAAAGATGGGGACAAGTTGTGGAGAAAGCTAACTTGTCTACCAATGAATGGTTAAATAACATGTACAAAATTCAAAGAGATGGGTTCATGTATACATGAAACACATTTTTTCTGCCCACATGACTAGTAGCCAAAGAGCAGAAATTTCTCATGCTTTCTTCAAGAGGTTTATGTCTCTAACTAATTCTTTGTGGGATTTTGTGACGCGGTTTGAGTGTGCACTTGCGGAAATACGGCATAATGAATTGGAGTTGGATCATAAAGATATCAATGAGAAGCCACTCTTGAAAACGGCGTGGGGCATGGAGTTAACACTGAGTGAGATTTATACACAGAATATGTTTTACAAGTTTCAAGAGGAAATCTTTCAAACTATGGCATATGTGGTAACAAAAATAGGTGAGGATGAACATCGATGTTTGTACAATGTGAAGAGGGATATAGAGAATGCTCCAAAGGGTCGTGAGGTGTCGGTAGACAAGTCGTCAAAATACGTTAATTGCAGTTGTAAGATGTTTGAAAGTGACGGAATTCCATGTAGACACATGTTGGCATACTTCAATTTTGGGCAAATTAGAAAACTACCCGATGAGTACATCTTACGGAGGTGGACGAAAGCAGCAAAAGCTAGTAGAGTTAGAGAAGACTTGGGTGTGGGGGGGAAAGATATATGCGACACATCTTTGTTAATGAGGTGAAGTAAGCTTTTCCAACGAGCTTCTAATGTAATTGAAGAAGTTGTATTAACGGAGGAGGGAACTGAAATTATGGATGAAGCTTTTGACTTCGCTGAAAAGAAGCTTGCAGCTTTGAAGCGTGGAAAGGAAGATGGTGAAGAGAGTGCTATTGGAGTGTCTATTCCTCTTGGAAGCCAACATAGTATTAAAGAGCCACTTCTAGCTAGGGCAAAGGGTAGTGGGAAAAGACATAAAGGAGGAAAGGAGAAGAGTATGAAGAAGTAGAGTAGCAAATGTACTGGTTGTGGGTTGACAGGACAGTCACATGACAAAAGAAATTGTCCTTACCTTCGTAACATGTAAGTGCATGCTTCTAATTTTATTCATTTCTAATTTAAATTACTTCTTCAAATGTTAATTGTAGTTTGTTTGGCTTAGCTCGTCGCAAGGTGTTAGGTTGGATGCTGATGATGATGAAGACGACAACGAAAGCATTGACTCTGACGATGATTGTAAGTGTTTGTATAATTTCTTCACGGCATATTTCTTTTTTCCTTTATTTATATTATGAACTATTTTGTTCACTGCAGATTTATTTTTTTCTCTTTTTCATATCATACTTCAATTTTTGTTTCAGGATCAACATGGTAATGAGGAAGATGTGATGTGCTTACTGGATATTTTGATAATCTGTTGAACCTCTGCTTTAGTAACTATTTTGGTACAAGACTATGTGTGTTTGAGAGTTGTGAGAGAGTCACATTTGGGTTTGACTTATTTGTGTTTTAGTAACCTGTGTTTTGGTAGTATGAACTGTTAAACATGTGGCCTTTGTGTTTGACTAATTAGAGAAGACTTGTGTTGTTGTGTTTGACTGATCTGAACTTGGACACATTATGCTTAATGATGAAGCACTTCCATTGTAGTTTCTGCTGTCTTTTACTGGAAAAATGTCACTGGAAAATTGTTACTGGAATATAGCTTTCGGAACAGGTTGGGAAAATTGTTACAGGTTGTTACTGGAAAATTGTTACTGGAACATGTTGTTACTGGAAAATTGTTCCTGTTACTGGAATAGGTTGGATTCTTGAATTGTATTTTGGGATTTTCCCGATTTTGGATGTTGCAATCTTTAGCATTGAGGTCTATATTGGATACTTCTGAGTAATTATCAAATTGTTACAGATTTTGGATGTTGCAATCTTTAGCATTGAGGTCTTTAGCATTGAAATCAAGTTTTTAATAGAAGGATGTTTCCCTGGATCCCAATCAAACTGTTCCATTCATTTCCCAATCGAACGAAGACTTGTAAATGAAAATTTGAAGTTTCAAAGTTTTTTCCTATCAATGGTCATTTGGTTAGTGATATGGTCTGCTTAGTCTTTTAGTTTCCATTTTACTTCGAACAAGGGTTTTGATCCTTCTTGAAACCCACATTTGTCCAATTCGGAAGGATGTCGGTCAATCAAATAGCAATTGCAATTGGAACGTACTAAATACTTGGCGACTGAGGAGCACCATGCTGAATTGAATTTCTAGCTATGGTGGAGAACATGGTGACACTGAGAGTGCTTAGGTCATCCTATATTTAGAATGCAGAAGGCTTAAAACCATTGACCTTAAAATTGTAATTTTTTTCGAAGGTAGCTTATTTCTCTCACTGCATCATACAATTGGAAGCATCATACATTGTTTCATGCACTTCAATCATAAAAAATATGCAGAAGCTCACTTTTCTACGCCATGTATTTTAAAATTAAGCTTTGAAGGTAACATGACTCTTAAAGGGTCCCCTAAACAACTGTAAATCATGATACAAATTCACTTCTATATTCCAATCTGTCCATACGATGCACTTACTGAAGGTGTGTACTAATATATCTTTTCATCTGTGTGAACTAAAAAGTGAGTCTTGACCACTTCAAATGAGCTCAACACGACCAAATTCACAGTAATGATTCAATGATTCCATTACATGCCTACCAGGAAATTCACTCTAGAGTCTACACTCAAACACATAACAAGACAATGGAACAAATTAAAGACCACACCAGACAATGGAACAAATTCTCAAAAACAAATTTGCTAACAAGACTACTAATCATTGGCCATGTAATTCGATCAAGCTATACATTAAACATCTACTACTATTTACTAGCTCCATCTAACCAGAAATTCGAACCAACAACAGTACCACATCCAAAACACAACTGTGCCCAAATACAAAAAATTACAATAAACCAAAACTAATTACAATTACAACTTCATGGCATATAGTGGCCATTTCCAACAATGATAGTTTTCCTTGTCAACCACAAAAGGATGCATGCACATACAAGAAACAAGCACTTCCATTTGTAGGTGACCACTACACCTTCTACTGCCATCAACTTCTTCTTGAGCTTCTTGTTCTCTTTGGCTAATTCTTGGACTGTGTTTTCCCTTTCTTGACACTTCAACTGTAGAGCATGTTTTCCACGTTCTAAAGCTTCAATTTTGTCCTCCAATTCTTTGTCTTTACGGTCTGGGTCAATCCAATAAAAGTATTCACATTTCTTTTTCCCATTCTGCCAAAGTATAAGAATCAAATTAACAAATAAACTTGATTAGGGCTTTCTAAATTTTCAAAGGTAGGTAGCACTCATAATTACAAAGGTAATTTATTAACTCATCATAGTTGCCACAGCCTAAGAATCTCCTTCCTGGATTTTCTTTAGTCTTTGACTTCCTCACGGGAGAGGGCTTCCCACAATTGCAAGTACGGTATTCAATCTGGAAGGTTGAAGTGGCAGAGGAGGATGGCATGGCTATAAAAGTTAACCAAAAAGTTCGAGTCATTTACAGGTTAACACTATCCATGTCCAGCTCTAACCCAAAGTATACCTCAAGTGCCCGATCACACAACAAAATTACATCGGGGTATACTGCAAATGACTCACGACCGGTCATCAAACCATATGTTGAACAACACCATCATTAACAACTTACACATAACAACAAAAGTCTATAAGACATCGGCTCCAATCTATAAATAGATAATCTATTAGGCTCTTGTCCACCATGACCAACTCCTAGGACCATGGCACAACTCAAAGACCTCTAGAAATACTTGTGATAATTGGCTCAAGACCCATGCCGAATAGAACTTCCCCAAACCCACTGAATTACACAAGTAATCTGATCCAAACAATCTGACATTTTATATGCCAACACTTAGGGTTCATGTATCATGTGAGCGCATAAGTCACATGAGTCCAACAATTTTATTCAACATAAAAATAAATGGCAAGTAGTAAGTTTTACGATAAAATAACGGTGAACAATTTTAATTACTAAAAATAGTAAATTGATCCCAAAAACTACAAAACTTGACTAGGAAATATTATCAAGTTTGGAACAACTTATATGTTTTGTGTGAAATCTAATAGTCATCTTACATGGGGTCACCACGAGTTTTAATCACGGCAGTGAATCTGATCTGAAACTGCACAGTGCGGCCTACTTTGAAAAATCATGAAAAATATACAAACCTCATATCAAAACGAGTTCTATATAAAAGTCACTTAAATTTTAGATATCTACCACTTTTCAATTTTTAATTTCCCCTGAATCTGACTCAAAGCCCAAATTGTACGTAACAGACAACGGGGTGCAAGATCATATTTTTCAACAGCTAAACCGTTTAACTCCTATTTTACTTTCCAACTCGATTCTCTTCAATATAACCAACTAAATCCAACACTGCAAATCCTCTCATAATACTATAACATCTACACAAAAACCATGTAAGCGATATGACTAAAGTAAAGGTCAAATTTTGAGAGCTCTACTTTTCTTCTGTCGATTCAAGCACTACAAATTGGTTTGTAATTAAAACCATCGTTAACGCAAGAGGAAATCTGCGAGGGATGGAGAAAGAGGAACTATACCGTGTGTGTGTGTGTGTATGTGTGTGTGTGTGTGAGAGAGAGAGAGAGAAACCGAGAGTGAGAGAAAACCTCCGAGAGAGAATGAGAGATAAAGAATTGTGTGTGTGTGTGTGTGTGTGTGAGAGAGAGAGAGAGAGAGAGAGGAATTAGATTTTGAGTGGGGAAGAGATTTGTGAAAAAGTGGGAGATTTTAAAGGAGAGTTGGAGGGAGAGGGTAGTTAGGATAATCATAGGCATATATATATATTTTTAAATTAAGTAATTACCTACATATATGTTAGGGTAATCTAATCACTCCAATATATGCACTAAATCACAAATAAATACTATAATTAAACCTTGTAATTAATTTAATTTTTAAATACACAATATTGGTCTTCACAGAATTCATGTTCACTCATTTAAAACTCATGAAAGATAGTTTTGCTACATGCATAAATCAAGCTTTAATGTATTCTAAAAGTTCGTTAAGTTTTGAATCATGTGGAGTATAAAAAATTTAAGTTATTAGAGATTGGCTCATAATTAGCTTAAATATATAAAGCTCCTTTTGATATTGGCTTGTCGTACAAATAACATCAACTTTGAACATATTTTGAAACTCATTAAGTTTCGGTAAAGCCTACTTTGGTCCAATTTGCTAACTATTCAGAGTTCGACCTGCGGACCTAGGCTATGAATACTTCCTATATGCAACTATATATAGGAGTAACTGTATTTCATTCTTTATTCAATACATGTTGAAAACTTAAGTGAACCGTGATGAACTTAACTACACAAATGAGGAAACATAAAAATCTTTGCGTACTATTGTGTTCTATGATTTTTTTTTCATAATTGTTCTTCGTGAAATTGTGTATTTGTTGATTTAACCAATTTCTCAATAATTTAAAACTAAGCTTAAATATGTTAAGGATATTTTTGACCTTTTAATTTTTCACGACTTTTTATGTTATGCATTATGAGAGAATGACCTATTTTGAAAATTGAAATAAACTGTTTTTTTGGATTTTACTTGAGTCGTTGGGCTCATTTATCACTCGCTCACTGTTTCCGTACTTCGGCAATGAACTGACCAATTACTTTGAGGCAATTCACGTGAAATAAATAGATTTTTTTTTGTTGTTCCTGTTGGTAGTTTGAACGATGCATCGATCCCACCATCGCTTCCGTTGCGCTGGCGTGCACAAGGCTCAAACTTCTGGGGAGTATCCACGGAGTCCCATCACATTCGTTGGGCCCAATATACACTGAATGACCCATATCCACTTAAAAGGCTAAGCCTTGTAAGTGGTGAGTCATCCAATTGTATATTAAGGTCCAACCCTTTTTCTATTTTTCCAATGTGGGACTTAACCTTCACACATGTTCCAACAAATCTCCCCCTCATGTGTGAACCGTCCATTGAGCCTTGCCCGTTTCTTTGCATCCAAACTCCCCCTTAATTCTGATCTACACTCTCAACCCAACCAACTCCATTGATTCAGATCCATCCACCAAATTCTCCATTGAGAGCCAATGTGCCTAGACTGGCACCATGCTCCCCGACGAGAAACTCCATTGAGAGCCAACGTGCCCATTCACTGGCACCATGCTCCCCGACGAGTCAATGTGCAACACGTGTTCCATTCGCTTGCATCACCATGCAACGAGCACATCGCATTACTTGCACTACTGGATTTTTTTTGCTTCCATCACTTGGAGTTCACCATGCAAGCCTATTCATGGCACGCCAAGAGTCTGCCCGTAGATCGTCAGCCATCGACTTTGATACCACTTGTTGGTAGTTTGAACGATGCATCGATCCCGCCCTCGCTTCCACTGCGCTGGCGTGCATAAGGCTCAAACTTTTGGGGAGTATCCACGGAGTCCCATCACATTCGTTGGGCCCAATATACACTGAATGACCCATATCCACTTAAAAGGCTAAGACTATTAATGGAACAACCAAGAAACCCTAGCAAACTACGATGAACCCCATGGGGGCTCCCTCAAAGGAATTCATTTTGGTGGCATGTGCGGTTGGGTTCGTCAATCGTTTTCGCAAGGTCAAGCGGTGGTGCTTGAGCCTTGCGAGTTGGTGCCGTTGGTGATCGCCCCATGTGGGGCTGCCCCGTGAGGGGCATTGGGGTAAAGAGCGAGTGTTAAGAGGATTGCACTATATTGTTGGCATGGAAGGGAATTCAAGTCAATGTGGAGATTGTTGGAGTTTTGTGCCTTTGATGTTTGGAAGAATGCACAGAAATTCGTCGCGAGCAGTTTGCAATTTGGACTGGAGTTTTTTGTTTCTGGAAATCCCGCCCGGGCGGGAATCAAGTCCGCCGGGGCGGTTTTTGCAGATTCGGGATTTCGGCATTTTTCTGGAAATCCCGCCCGAGAGGAAAATTCTCCGCCTGGGCGGTTTTTGACCGACTTTCGTACAGAATGTGCGTGGCTGCGCGTTTTTTGAGGGTTTTAACCTAATTTTTTGTGTTTTCTTATAAATAGAAGCCTTGTGGCCTCCTAGGGTTTTGGTCTTTTCTTGGGATTAGAGATATCTAGAGTTTGGAGTCGTCTCTTTTGTTTATATGAGACATTGATGCTCTGTTAGGGTCTCTAATAGAGATTTGTTCCTAGATATCAATTGGTTGCTTCAAATAGAGTTACGGGTATAGCCGGCTCTTTTTATTTCTTCCCCATTGATAGTGAATCCTCTTGCTCTTTTCCCGTGGACGTACCTTTAGAGCTTCGTGCTTGAGGGGGAACCACGTAAATCTAGTGTCTTATTTTCTTGTTGATTTGTTTATATTATCATACTTCGGGTTTTGACACAACAGTTCCGATGTGAAGTAAATAGTTGTCACTTTGTCATACTATAAATGCTTTAATCCATCGTGAGGACCACTTTCTCTTGAGCTTTGGAACTTTGTAGTGTCTGGGAGAATAATGATGAAAATGAGTTATGAATTGATTGGTTATCATTTTGCCCTTGTTTATTAGTATTAAAATTGTGTATGAATATTATTTTTAGCACGTTATTTTAAAATCATATTTGAAAATATTTTTGTAAACGCGACCCGTCCAAATTTTGAAAAAAAAATTTAAAAAATTTTGGAAGTTTCTTTTTCTTCTTTTTTTTTTTGGTAATTGAAATTCTCCCATACTTAATAAGAGTTCCGTAAAAGGGAACTAATCGTCCAAAAATTTAAAAAGTTGGTCAAAAAATGAACATTAAAAACATAAAGAAACTAAAGGGTTTGGCTGAATAATTAATGAACATTCAAAACTCGATTTATTCTGTCTATGCAAGGACAACACTTCAACGCAAACCCTAACTTTCTCAGATTATCAGATATTTGCACATAATCTAACATCAGTTTACGAACTCATTAGATATAGAGAAAATCAGATATATTCTACTCCAACCCGATGCTGTGTTTCTCTGTATAGAATGTGAAGGTTTGGTGCCAATATTGACATCCTCTCTCTCTCTCTCTCTCCTGATTAAGGGTCAAAAGCGGATAAAATATTTAGCCTGGTGATGGGTTCAGAAAAGAAACACTACCATTATCTAAATGACCTATAGATTTTGGGGATTGAGTTTTGTTTTGTGCAGTTCTATTTTCTAATGTTGTGTGTTAACAGTGTTATGCTCTGTTTAGATTAGTGTGCAAGAACAATACAGAGGAAGAGAGAGAGTGTCAAGAATTTGCAGACATAAACAAGAAGAGGGGTAGGAATGGGAGAGTGAATTGGGGGAAACTCAAAATGAGAATTAGAAATGGAAAAGGAAGATAGGACCTCTTTTTGGCCTTTGATCTGAAACCTTCAAAATGGAAAATGCATTACCTTAGAATGAGTTCTGGGTGTTCGTGGCCAAACGCCCAGAAATAAAAATTGAGAATTGGAAAAGGTGAAAACCCACCGGCCAAGCACCCTCTTAGTAACTGATAAGAGTGATGGTGAAAAGAAAAAAAAAGAAGAATGGAAAATGCTAAAATCAATTCACTGGACTGTCATTAACGGTTTAAAAAGTATATTGGAGTGTATGAAAAATATATCAAAGTGTGTGAAAATGTATTAAAAACTGTAAGAATTGCACTAGGATATGTGTTTTTTTTTATTTTTGTCTATTTTTGACTTATTGTCAACCAGTAGCCTGACAATAGAATGACTCAAAAATAAAAACAAAGGCCACCCATAAAGCCTGTGGTGGTGGGACGTGGATCGGATCTGGGAATATATAGTGTAGAGTTGCATTATAGAATTGAAGTGTTAGAATTTAGCTGTCAAAGTTTTTTCAATAATTAAATTCTAATAAAAAAAACTCTTCCGAAAGAGTAGTACTTTAACATATAAAAAGTTATACTCCTTCCGTCCCCTTTTAAGTGTGTTACCTCGTAATTCCAATTTATTTTCTCTCACATCAACTTTTACAACTTTTACATCTACTTACCCTTATCAATATAATAATACCCACTACCTTTTCAAAAAAGAATCTACTTTTAAGGGCAAAATAGGAAATGTACCCACTAACTTTTCAAAACACACACTTATTAAGGGACAGCCAAAAATTAAAATGTCTACACTATAAAAGGGACAGAGGGAGTATATATTTTTTCCGCGTTATTGGCAATCCATTGAACTGTTGTTAGCCTCTTTTGGAAAAAAAACCAAAATTGGTTTTTTGTTTTTTGGTTTAGTCGTTTTGTCCTTATTCAAAAAAAAAATGCATTTGTTAGTTTTGCGTCGATTTTTTGTGATTTATTGGTTCGTCTCGACGAGAAGAATCTAAAAAATATGAAATTATGGTGAAAATTAATTATTTTTTGAATAAAAGCCAAAATTAGTCCAATAATCCACGTACTTTGGCTTTATTCAAAAAACTTTTAGTTTTGATTTGGTTTATTTGTTTTATCTTTATTCAAATTATTTTCGCAAATGTTAGTTTTGCATCAAATTTTTGTGGTTTGTTGGTTCCTCTCGACGAGACGGATCTAAAGAGTATAAAATTATAGTCAATTTTTTTTTTGAATAAAGCCAAAAATACATGGTTTATTGGATTAATTTTGGCTTTATTCAAAAATTAATTAATTTTCACTATAATTTCATAGTTGTTAGATTCTTCTCGTCGAGTGGAACCAATAAACCACAAAAAATTAACGCAAAACTAATAAATGTAATTTTTTTTGAATAAAGACAACAAATAAACCAAAATACCAATTTATGGTTTTTTCGCCAAAGGAGGCCAGATACAAGTAGAGGTGTCAAACGTGTGTGCCGTGCTGTGCCATAAACTTCCGTGCCAACCGTGCTTCGTGCCGTGCCGTGCCTATTTACTTCATCGTGCCTTGTCGTGTCGTGACGTACCGTGCTCGTGTCGTGCCGTGCCGTGCCAATTTACTTTACCGTGCCGTGACGGGCCGTGTCTTTTTGAATTCGTGCCGTGCCGTGCCCAATTAATTAATCGGGTCGTGCCGTGCCGTG
>JAXBDA010009140.1:0-13207 GCA_036023075.1 Gaultheria prostrata
AGCAAAGGTTTCTTCATAGTCAATGCCATATGTCTGAGTATAGCCTTTGGCAACCAACCTTGCCTTGTATCTCTCAACAGTGCCATCTGCTTTATACTTAACCGTGAACACCCACTTACATCCCACTGCGTTCTTTCCCCCAGGAAGAGACACTAACTCCCAGGTGCCATTTTTCTTCAAGGCCTTCATCTCCTCCACCATAGCTTCTTTCCACTTAGGAGTTGCAAAAGCTTCCTTCCAACCCTGTGGAATAGGTATAGAAGAAAGAGAAGAAAGAAAGGCAGAGTACGAAGGTGACAGACGAGAATATGAAACAAATTGCGAAATGGGATGTTGGGTACATAATCGAGCCGGCACTTTATGTGTTCGAACTGGCTTCCTATGAGCAATAGGCATATCAAGATCATCAAAAGGAAGAGAAATAGAGGAAGGAGTATTACCAGGAGACTCAGCTGAAGCGTCAGGAACTAGGACTGTGATGATGATTGGTACTGTGGTAATGCACCAGGTTGGCCCTTTTTCTTGCGAGTAAAAGTTTTTAAATCAGGCCTGTCCAATCTTTCTCTCGCATTCGACATATCAGGTTCCTCTCTCTCCCTTTCAGGATTACTAGAGCTAGGGGAGACCTCCTCCCCCTCACCAATGTTCTCCCCCTCACCAGCATTCTCCACTGTGCTATGAGTTGGGGGGAATAACCACGAATTAGAATCACAAGATGTCAACATCTCTTCCCCTCTAGAAATCTCCCCCTGAAGAGATGGGGACGAGAGAGGGTAAAAGGGTTGGTGTTCCCAAAACGTGACATCCATCGAAACAAATTTCTTCCGAGAGAGAGGGTCATAGCAATGATACCCCTTTTGAGTAGGGAGTAGCCAAGAAAAATGCATTTGCGAGCTTTAGGACCTAACTTTCCACCGGGGTGGTGAGGAGCATGCACATAACAAACACAACCAAAAATCTTAGAAGGGAGTGTAGAGACCCGAAAGTTACCAGGAAGAAAATCCAAGGGAGTCTGGAATTGAAGAACACTGGATGGCATTCGATTGATGAGATACGAAGATGTAAGGATGGCCTCGCCCCAAAAATGTCTAGGAACATTCATAGTAAACATAAGAGAGCGAGCCACCTCAGCAAGATGCCGGTTCTTCCTTTCCGCGACTCCATTTTGCTGTGGTGTACCTACACAAGTAGTTTGGAAAAGAATGCCATTGCCATCAAGATATGACTTGAAAGGACCATTCATATATTCAGTCCCATTGTCACAACGAAGTATCTTGATGTTTGTATCAAATTGTGTGTGCACCATCTTATGAAACGACTGAAAACATGAGAAAACTTCATTTTTTGCTCGAAGTAGATACACCCAAGTTAAACGAGAATGACAATCAATAAAGGTAACAAAATAGCGATAACCAGAAATAGAGGTAATGGGGGAAGGACCCCAGACATCAGTGTGGACAACCATAAAAGGAGAAGCACTTCTCTGATTAATGGGGGAAGGACCCCAGACATCAGTGTGGACAACCATATCTTTCACAACCATTTGTTGGAAAGCAGCAGCATCAGTAGCACAAACAGGCCGATAGCTTTGATAAAAATCAAGTGTCTGCCAAAGTCCCATTATCTCTGCATAATATTCAGCAAGTGGTCTATTATTTTGTACCACCGCCTTAAGCTTCTTCCTTAACTCAAAAATTTGAGCGTCATTCCCTTTCTGAGAATAAGTCTCTGCCACGGCATCCCAAACCTGCTTTGGCGTATCAAGATACATAAAGCTATTATGAATAGTAGGGGACATGGAATTAAACAACCATGTCAAGGCCAAGGCATTATGATTGGTCCATTTAGTGAGGTCTGGCCCCTCCTTGGGTTTGACCACGTTCTCGGTAAGATAGTGCAGGAGACCCTTAGTGGTGATAGCCAATGTAAATGCACGCGACCAAAGTAGGTAATTGGAACCATCTAACTTGACACGGCAGATATCCATCGGGGCATTGTCAAGGGTCGGACTATAACCCATCCCACTGTTTGAACCAGGCTGACCAGTTTCCTCCTTTGAAAATGGGTTTTCCTCTGACATATTAGAAAACCCAGAACACCAACTACTACAACACAGAGTCTAAACAGTCTCAGAAAAACCTTAAGGCAACAAACAGATGAAACCCAGCTGAAATCCAACCAAAAAAAAAAAGGGATCCAAGTGCCCAAACAATATAGCATACACTTACCACTGTGTGGACTGCCGAAATAATGCAGAACAAGGGGCAAAACGAGGTCGGAGAGAGAGAGAGTGGGGTCAATTTCGAGCATACCCAGTCAATTTCGAGTCCATTTCAAGCATAAATAGGGTCTACCGTGGCCTAAAAGACTCACCGGAGGTCGTACAGGGGTCGCCGGAGGACGGCGAAGGCCAGACGGTGGTCGCCGGAGGACGACGAAGGTCGTACGGTGGTCAGGAGTGGTCGACGAAGCAGACCCAGTGAGTTCGTGCGTGAAATGTCGAACCTCCTGCTCCGATGAACAGTAAAACGTCAGTCTCTCTCTCGCCCAGGTCGGAAATGGGTAAGTCGTCGACGACGAAGGATGCTCAGGCGCTTGTCCAGTCGCTTCGTTCTGTGTATGCCGCCACTTCAACAAACCTCAAGATCATCGATCTGTACGTTATGTTTGCAGTCTTCACCGCTCTGATACCATGAACAATTTGAGAGAGAGAGGATTTAGCGTGAAAATCCCTCTTACGGTTCCATTTACAGAGAAAAGGAGTATATATACTACTCTACATTACAGGTGACTAAAGTACCCTTATGTACAAAGAATCTAACAATTAGCACCCTAGCTAATACAATCTAACAAGTATTAATGCAATGTTCAAAAAGTGCAAGCGCCTTGAGAGTGTGTAAAGGCAACAAACCCATGAAAACTGGGATTACTTGAGAAATTTCAATATCCAAGAAAGAAAGCTACCTTATGTTGTTTCGAAGTGCCTACTTACTCTTCATTTGGACGAGAAGCTTATCCCCATGGTTCAATGCCTTGCAACTTTGGAAACAAAATCCAGTGAGGTTGCATCTGCGATTACTAAATTCCCACCATACTTGCCCACAGTGTTGAAGAGAATCTTTGTCCACTGCTATCTTTCTTTCAAGCTCTTGGGGTGCCTGAAAAGCAAGTTGGTAAAATGATACTGCTCAATCCAAGAATTATTAGCTACAGTATTGAATCAAAGCTTTCACAGACTGGATTTTCTAGCTAGTCTTGGCCTCAGCAAAGAAGGGATGATCGGTAAGGTTTTGGTGAGAAATCCCTATATATTGGGTTATGGTGTTGACAAGAGGCTGCAGCCCACTTTGGAATTTCTGAAATCAATAGGACTGACAGAATTGAGTCTTCAAAAAGTTGCAGTTCATTTTTCTGAAGTTTTGTGTAGAGATGTCGACAAGATCCTGAGACCTAAATTTACTTACCTAAGGGGATGTGGATTTGAAGGTACACAGGTTAGTGGCTATGGTGACTGCTTATCTTCCTATTTTGATCAAAAGCATTAGTAACTCCTTGGAACCACGCATCAGGTTTTTGGTAGAGGTAATGGGGAGGCGAATTGAAGAAGCAGCTGATTATCCTGACTTTTTCCGGCATGCTTTCAAGAAAAGATTGGAGTTAAGGCAAAAGATTTTGAAACGAAACAACATACAGTGTAGTCTGAGGGCAATGCTAGACTGTAATGAGAAAAAGTTCCAAATGAAGTTTTCGTTTTAGTGAACAACTTCTGTAAGGTAAGTACATGCACACCCCTTCCTTTTTCCTTCACTTCTCTTTAGGGTGATTTGTAGTTACTTTGATCTTGTAGTGAACATTTCTCATTCGAGTTTAAGTTGTATTCAACTCCAGATAGACCATTGAGGATAAAGCTTTGTATTGCATGGCCGTCTGAACTCTCTTTCATGATAAAACAGCAGTTTTAGGTTCAACACCATCGATGAGGTTTCTGTCACCTGTTAGAATTTATATTGTTATATGCAATTTTATGCCTGAAAAAGCGAAAACCATGATTGATAAGCAGGACGTTTAACTGTGCATTGTCCTAGACTGCCAGTAGGGGCGCAACCTTTTGTTGAAGAATGGAAGTACATTTGGTTTGTATTATGTTTGATTAGCTCCGCTAAATCACTTAAATCATTTGAGTTTAACCGCGGCAGGACAAGAATAGATGTTCACTCCGCTAAACAATCTGAAGACCAAAGTAAACGAATAAGCCGCTGATACCCTTAGGGAGTAGCTTTGGAAGGAGTTGCTAGCCTTATATCTCTCTATTCCTGACACACAACCTTGGTTCCTTTTTGGTGATTTCAATGTTTTCAAACAAGAAAGTGTAGAGGAGGCAATGGTATTGATAGAGGTGACAATCAGGATTGTAATGACTGTTTGGATAATCTAGGCATCCTTGACCATACATATAATGTTTGCTATACTTGGAACAATAGACATAAGAATGGCCTCATTTTTGGCAATTTGGACAGAGTAATGGCCTTGGCTTACTTCATTTCCAGATTTTGAAGCCACTTTTCTTTCCCTTGGTATCTTTGATCATAGACTTCTACAGGTCATAAGCCTTTCAAGTTCTTTCACTTTTGGGCTAATCATCCTAATTTTGTACTACTGTGTTCAATAGCTGGATTGTTATAGGCCAGCCTATGTATAAACTGTTTTCTAAGTTGGGATCTTTAAAATCAGCCTATGTATCAACTGTTTTCTAGTTCTGATCCTTCCCTTCTTGTTGCTAATGAAAAAATGGCTGTTGCTGCATAGGTTGATCTGCTTATGGCTGAAGAATCTTTCTACAGAAATGGAAGCAAGAAATCAGAGAGAAGCAAGAAATAATTCCTTTTCTTCAACGTTGCTCGAAATACAAAATGCACATACATGAGGCACAGTAGAAGGAGCTACGTCAATGTAACATTGACTACAAAGTGAAAAGAATTCTGTGTTCCTGAGGTTTCGTTTCTTCCCTCTCCAGAGAAAAGTGAACGAGCGGTAGGTAGTGTTTATGGGAAAATCACACTTTGCCCCAAAGTAGATGTTTAGGTCTGTGTGTGTTAATCACCTGAAGGATAACAAATTTCTCAGAATAACAGCAGTGATGAGTCAATTTGTGTTTACATTGCAGCTTCCCTTTGATACTACTATTGTACAACCGGACATGTAATACAGATTAAATTTCGCTTCGGCAATTTGTTAAATTGGTTTTAACAAATTTTGGAATATTCAGCTTTATTGATTAATACCACAAATTAGTATTGCCCACCATAATACCATATTCACCTAAACGTATCGAATTTTAGGGTATCTATTCGTAAATCGTAAGATTTTGACGACAATTGAAGGTCACTGTAAAGCCCCTGGCAAGAGCACTAATCAGAGTAATTTACGTGAGACAAGTTGATTTTGGAGGAAAGTAAAAATTGAGAGTGCTGAAAAAAGAGAGGAGACTCCAACCCCTTTGCAATAGCATGGAAATTTCTCCAAACACTAATAGAAGAAAAATAGAACCCAAAGTGAGATCAAGAGTGGTTGTAACGACCCGCGCCAGCTGACCTGTAAACTCTTAACCTAATTACGTGGCTCAAAAGGTTAACCTCAAGTTATACAGTAGTTCGACACGTGTCTTATATATTACTCTACAATTTCCTTGCCCAAGTCCCACAATCTCCCCACCTTATGATGCAACGTCCACGTTGCAGTGGCCCAGTAACCTTCCCCCGATGGCCATGGTGTAACACTTAGTTCTGCATAGCACCTTGCTCGTATTCCGGGATTATAGAGGTGGTCCCTGCCTTGAAAACCGGGGTTGTGCTCTAATATCACATATAATGACCCATGACAGCTGACCAGCTAACTCTCAACCTAATCATATGACTCAAAAGGTCAATCTTAAGTTATACAGTAGCTTGATGCATGCCTTATATATCACTAGTACTCTACAATTTCTTTGCCCACCAATGTGGGACCAGGTTCGGCCCAAAGTGAGCCCAGCAAGCCTTCGGGCTTAGGCAACCATAAAAAAAAAGTTTGAAGTTAGTATTTTTTCACACAAATCATAATTAAAATGTGAAGCAAACTTTCTTATTTTCTTCAAAAAAAATTCGTAGAATTATATCTTTTTAAGTTTATTTTGTTATGGTTGTATGCTTTTAGTTTGAATTTTAGTATGTTATAATTTTTAAAAAGATTTCTTGAAGATGTAGGCGGGCAGGAGTTCTTCAAGCCCCTAAAATATAATAACCGGCATCTAGGCACAGTTGCTTCGGCGGAGAGGAGTTTTTCTATGTTGAAGTTAATAAATACTTTGGTACTACGTGCTATGTCACAAGAGAGATTAAATGGATTAGCTATGATCTCAATTGAAATTGGGGTCCTGTAGAAATTAAAATACGATGATTCAATTGAAGAATTTCCATAAAAAAAAAGTTGCAAGAAGAAGGTTTTTTTTTTGGATCGGGTTGTGTTTATCATAAAGCACTATAACTGAGGGTACATCTCGAATGTGTTTTTATTAATGTAATTTAAATTAAAAACACTATGTAACATTGATTTTGTTTTTTATTCTTTTGACTTGCATGTCTTTTTATTTTTTTAGTAAATTGTAAGTGGGCATTGGGCAACCAGTTTTGGGCTTGGGCAACCGAGTATCAGAGCCGGCCTTGTGTGGGACTTGGGATCTCACAGAGGTAAATTCCCTAGTCTCAGTGTGCATGGCTGCCTATGACCAAACTAGATTACAAATTAGTTAAGGTGCGGATAAACTGGCCACCCGTCAAAAAAAAAAATGGAAAGGAAACTAGAATGTTTTTTTTTTAGCAACTAGTGGAGACCAAAAACTAAGGATACAAATCACAAACAAGCTAGGTCACGGCATCATTGAAACCGTGTGATTTTTTCTTTTTTCTTACATGGTCGACAATGCAAATGGTTTGCATTCTATCAACTGAGATGTCAATAAAATGATCGGTAAACCATACTTCTAAAGCAATATATGAAAATGGTGAACACAATACTGCATTGTATTTGTTGAAACCTGTTTTGATGCATTACGGATTCAGGTGAAAGATTATTCCCTCTTTTTTTCCTGTTACCTTTCTCGGCCTTTTGGCTAAGATCAAGTGTAGTATCTGTTCTTATCAGTTTAAAATCAGTACAACTTCAATTACACAGAAGTAGCAAATTTCCAGCCAATTAACCGAGTAGGACTTCGGAGTTCCGGCTGAAGCAAGATTAGATTATAACACTCCTGAAGCAAGAATAGATTATACTACGTATGAAATTCATTACTTATTTCCTCTTTCATTAACATGGGGCTAATTCTTGAGTCATTCTGTATTGAGTTTGATTTAGTTGTTCAATACCTCGCAAGATTAACGTAATGTCCCAACTATTATAATTCTTCAAATAAAAATTTCCTACTACTTGACATTAAAATCAACACATGAAGGAAGAACAATATGTAAACAGAGCTTTTAAGGGTTTAAAGCGAAAATAAAAAATGTGGCTCTTTTTTATTGGACTATTGTAAAGAGTGCCGAAGTAGGGGAGGGCCCTAACTTCGTAAATTTTTGGGACCTAAAACTACCACACCTCGAGTTTTAGCTCAGAGCCGACTCTGCATGTGAAATTCACTTTTGACTCTACTGAGGTAGCAATCTTCCAGAACACTTGCATTACAATCAAGCCACTACATGAGGATGCTGACTTTCCAAAAGTTGCACGATTGAAGCTTCTAAAATTGATAGCCCCAACCTCATCCACCAATCACACTTTCATATCATTGTGCTGCAAACATAATCTTGCCATTACAATTGGGAATTTATTGTTATGGAATCTGTGTCAAAAGCCATGATCTTTATAACCCCATTATACATTTTGTATGTTTTATGACTATTCCTTGTTTGTTTTGAAAAATATTTGTTTCATTAATCCCTTACAACTTGCTTAAATTGTCTCTGTGATGTAAACATGCACCAAACGATCCTCTATTTGTTGCCATCATTTGTTACTTTAATTTTATTGCATTAATAGTACAATACTTAACATAGGATGAGAATCAATTTTAAAAAGCAGTATAAATTTTACAGTGGAATTCGTATCCAAATTTATTCATGAAATTCATATCCAGATTTATTCATGAATTTCGTATCCACATTTCCTAGCCAACATTGAAAGTTCATGGGGCAGTACAAAATTTTTAAAAAAAAACTATCCGAGGCCCAGCTACAGGCTACAGCAATAGTCACCAAATCAGTATAGGTACAAATGTTGCAGTGGTACATGTACACCAAATCAGCTTTTGCACCCTAGTCGTCGCCAACAGTAGAAGAAGAAATTCCAAGAGAGGAGGCAAATGTTGCGGTGGTAACTTCCGTTAGGTACCATTTGAGTCGATCCAAGTCATCGGCAGCATCAAGCATCGTAGGCCTAGAGGAGGGTGAGTCCTGAGTGCAAAGAATCCCCAGCTCTGCTAGCTCTCCGATAGCAACTTCCCACATTTTCTTCACTTCTGGGGACTGATCCCTCATTGCTTTCACCAGCAACGAGTCCACCACTATCTCTATCCGTCCGTGGTAATGGCTCTTGACCCATTTGTGCAGGCTTGGCCCCCCTGCAAACATGTCATCTGTCGGTCTCTTTCTAGTTACCATCTCAAGAACTAGGATCCCAAAGCTGAAAACATCTCCCTTGGTGTTCGTGCTTGCTCCAAATCCATACTCTTCAGAAAATATTAGAAAATAAAGAAAATTTAAGAAAAAAGAATGTATTGATGATGTGGGATTGTACTGACAAAGATATAAGAATCTCATGAACTCAAAATTGGATGTGCACGCTTTTTGAGGTAGAATGATAATAGGATTTTGGGTCACCAATATTCCACCATTTGGGACATATTAAAAAAAGAAAGTGATTCCTGATTACTTGGAATCATATTCTCAAACTAGGCAGGAACACGATTCCTAGCACCTCACATAGCATCTGAAGTTCTAGCTTAATCCACACTAGGAAACTCACATAGCATCTGAAGTTCTAGCTTAATACATGAAATAAGGAAACAGTGACCTCTAATAAATTTCATCTAACGAAAAAGTTCTTCAATAAGATTCAAATCATGTATTAGATTCCAATTAATTAGTTACAGCTATTCAAACATACCGAAAAATACTGAAGTCGTAGTTCAACACTTCAAACTTCAAAGTGCCAAAAGAAGTTTCATGACGAATCTATCCATTGCAATCCAAACAAAATATCCTTGTTTCTAAGTGTCAAATCCAATTCAATCAATCAGATATAATAGTAAGGAGAATTCTGTACCTGGTGCAATGTACCCAATGGATCCACACAACATATTGGCAGTAGACTTTCCCATATTCTCAGCAACACCACCATTAGTTCCCACTCCAACCGTCATAACCAACCTCGCCATCCCAAAATCCGATATCAAAGCAGTCATGTCATCATTGAGAAGGACATTGCTCGGCTTCAGATCACAATGTATGACTCTAACCGGAGAGTGGTGGTGCAAATAAGCCATCCCTTCTGCAATGTCACTGCAAATATTCACCCTCTGAATCAAACTCAAGTTTAAAGACCGGGAAGAAGAAGCCAAACCGGTCCCCGAGTGTGGATAAAGCCAACTATCCAAACTCCCATTTGCCAAATAAGGAAGAACAAGCGCCTTGAAATCGGGTAGGCTACAAGCCGTTATGATCCTTATCAGATTCCTGTGTCGAATCCTCTTCAAAACTTGGCATTCTCTGTTGAAACTCTTTGTGGAATTCCCTGTCTGCAACTGCAGTACTTTGACTGCTATGTGCGTCCCATCTGGAAGCAATCCTTTGTAAACACGGCCGTGGCTCCCCGACCCTAGTTTCCTCTCCTCATGAAATCCTCCAGTGGCATCAAACAATTCTTTGTATGTTATTCGGGTGAAGTTGTGAATCAATTCCGGTTGTGATACAATTTCTTTTTCTGCTCCCGGTTCGGCCTTCCCAGCAGATATCATTACTTTCAAGTACTTGCATCTAATCATACAACAGACTACCGAGAAGGAAACTGATAAGGAAATGACAATGCAGAATATAATCAAGAAAGTAGTCGACTGAAACAATTTTTTGCTTTTGTGGCAATTGGGGATGCCCGGAATTGACCCACAAAGGTTCCCATTTTGTAAAAACGATAAGTAGGTGACAGAATCAAAGATGCCCCCAGCGGGGATGGTTCCAAAAAATTTGTTTACGGAAAGATTGAGAATTGTGAGAGTGTGGATATTACTCAAGGTTGTTGGGATTGTTCCAAATAATTGATTCACTGAGACGTCAAAGACTTCAAGGTTCTTGAGATCACCTAAGGAATCCAGAAGCTCCCCAGCAAGAAGATTGTGCGATAGATTTAACAAACTCAAGGCAATGCAACTTGATATCCGAGGGGAGATACGACCGGTGAACCTATTCGATGAGAAGTCCATTTCTTGAACATTTTCCAATTTGCTCAGTTCGATTGGCAAATCCCCGTCTAGAAAATTGTGGGAAAGATTGATAAATATTCTGATCTCGCGTAAACTTGAAATTTCTGGAGGGATATTCCCAGTTAGTCTGTTATAGGACAAGTCTAGCTTGTAGAGATCTCCGCACTGTCCTAAACTTGAAGGAAGTGATCCTGAGAGGAGATTATTATTGAGAAACAAAGAGCTTATTTGGGTCAAATTTCCTAGACTTTTTGGGATCTCACCAGAAAATTTGTTGTTCGACAGATCAAGAAGACCAATGCGTCGGAACTGTCCTAATGCTGCTGGAATCGGTCCATCTAACGAATTGTGGGATAGGAACAGTTGTTGCAAGAGCGGTAACTGACTGATCTCGTCTGGAACGGTTCCACTCAAATGATTGAATGTCAAATTCAGATTCTCAAGAAGGGTAAGATTCGACAAAGTTGGAGGTATTGATCCGGTGATATTGTTTTCTTGCAACAAAAGAGATGTAAGATTAACACATTTCCCAATGGAATTAGGGAGTTTCCCACCAAGTCCCATACCTCCCAATTCAATCTCTATCACACTGGTATAATTACAAAGGGCAGTGAAGAAAGGATCAAGGTTAGAATTGTTTTCCGGGCTAATCATGGGATTAAACGATAACTGAAGATACTCAAGGTAAGGTAGACTTGCCACTATCTTTGAAGGCAATTCGCCAGAGAGACAATTAAACTCCACATCCAGATTAATCATGCTCGAAGCATTAGTAATAGAAAATGGGATTTCCCCAGTGAACTGATTGTAATACAAATTGAGGTTCCACAAACCATTGCAGTTTCCAATTTCCGGAACATTCCCTTGGAGTAAGTTATAGGAGAGGTCGACATTTTTCAATGAAGTGCAGTTAGAGAAGAGGGAATGTGGGATTGTACCCGTTAATCTGTTTACCCGGAGATCTACTACAGTGAGATTGATGAGAAGGGAGAATATATCCGGAATCTGGCCATGGAGATCATTTCCCTCCAGCAACAAATGGCGGAGGTGGCGGAGGGAGGAGAATTCCCATGGGATTTCTCCAGACAGGTGATTATTCACAAGCTCCAGGACTCTGAGGTGGGTGAGGTTTGAAATGAAGGGAGAAAGTGGCCCCATAATTCTGAAATCATTTAGGTTTAGTTGCCACACGCGATGGTGCTCTGTGTTGCACCTGACCCAGGTGAAGTGGCAGACGTGAGTCGAATCATTCCAGTTGGAAAGTATGGAAAATGGGTCGGACGTTATGGTCCTTTTGAATTCAAGAAGGGCGGCTTTATCAGTGTCTAAAGAATGGCGATGGGGATAGTTGTGGTGATGAACAGAAAGAGCAAGTCTTGGGATCCTAACTAAACATTGCAGCAGTAAAAGGAACATGGTTCTTTGGAAAACCATTTTAGAGAAACTTGAATCCTTGATAGGTTTCCCTTATGAGACTTCTATATCCTAGGTTCATGGTGTTACATGCTACTCCATATTAATAAACCTAGACTAGGTGGACTGGTATAGTTAAGCCTGCTACATAAGGCTTGATGAAGTGGGAGGAGGTCTTTTCAATGAATAGTTCCATTTAGCTATGTTTTGCAGAGTGACTAATCAATCATTTATTTGTGAGGTTGCAGCTTTGACGAGTAGAATTGCAACTCATCAATCCAGAAGGATGCCCAGTTAGTTAGAAGACACAAAAAAGGGTTGCTACAGGAAATTGATGGATGATATAGTCCTCCATTCAATCAACTACTGCGGGTGTGCATGGCCGGGTTTATGGTGTATTTTTCTATCAATTCATACCTGGCGGGATGACAATTCTTTAACCCGCCACCAACCCATCATCTTAAAAGCCGCGGGTTGGTTGATTTTTTTTGGCAATGGGTTAGGTAGGTTGAAAACAAAGACCTTCACTATTTGATCAAATAATAAAACCAGTAGCATAAAATCAGTAATAGACCTTCACTATAGAGGCTAAGCAAAACAATTAAAAAATCAAGTGACATGGAGGAAAAACTAACAGTAGAACATGTTTTTACCTACCATTACAGCATTATTTATAATGCGCAACTTGAACTTAAGTATAAAAAGCAGATTTTTTGGGTTTGACACACACCTAATGATAGCTGCCTCCACCCATCCCTTTCCCCGTCTGATCTCCATCTTCCGCCTCCCGTTTCTCTTTCGATCCTCTCTCTGCCAGTTCATTGCTCGCATTTTCTGGGTCTCTATTACCCATTTCACTATCTGGTTTTCGGCCTCCATCTTTCTCAAGATCTGCTGGAAGCTCTTTACTCAGCACGTTTGCATAGGTCAGTCCCTAGTTTCCATCTCTCTCTTTCTATTGTGTCTTCGCCAATTATCTCGATCTGCTTGTAATCCTGGTTTCTTGATATTTGGCGAGGCTTATTTCGGGGTTTTATCTGTGGTTTGAGGCTGCTTCTTTGTTTGGGTTGTTATCTCTGTAATGATTTTTGTGTGAGGCTATGGATGGTTGGATTCCAGTTATCAAAAATCATCGCAGAAAAGAGGGAGATGGGGGTCAAAAGAGCAACTTGTGGTTTACTCTGTTCGTTGGAAATCTTCCGGAGGAAATGGACGAGGAGTGGATGCATCAAATTTTCACTGGAGCAGGAGAGGTCAAAGATACCTACATTCCAAAAAAAAGATCAG
>JAXBDA010009141.1:0-13206 GCA_036023075.1 Gaultheria prostrata
TGGAGCAGCAAAGGAGAGGAGTTTGAGGTGAACCCGAGCCCAAGCCTGTGAAATCAAAAGAGAAAAATGTGAATCAGAAACAAACAAAACCCACAACGGGTTTCATTTCATTTCTGTGGTTATGCTGATGATGATGCTAATACGTGGGGCAGAAAAAAAATTGCTTTCCTAATTAGAAGATTGCTTTGTGTGCTTTGCTGCTTCTTCTTCTCCTTCCCATGTATATTTGGAAACCCTTTACAGAGACTATGAGCTCCTCTCCGCACCGAATTCGACGAGGTGAGAGATGGGTTTCTCTCTCTTCCTGTCTCCTGCTATATTCTCTTGCAAGTATTTTCGATTGATGAGTTTCCTTCTCTTCCTCTCTCATGCTCTGTTTACGTGGGGGTATTTTCCATTGATGTAGAGAGAGAGAGAGGCATAAGCACCAAAACATTTTTAACGGAAAATTACTCTTTTAGCAAATTCCGTTATCTATTTGACAGATTGAGACGGAAGGAGTAATTTTGAATAACGGAGAGAAAGTTTGGGAGTAAAATTGATTTTTTTGAAAGTTTGGGAGGCGATGAGACATTTGGGGTAAAGTTTGGGGGGCATTTTGAATTTTTCCCGAGAATGAAACCGTAACTTTTTGCCTCTATTGAATTGTCTAAACTTACAATTATAAAATGATGCGCTTCCATTGTGTGTCGTGTGTCCCAAAAACCCAACAAGTGGTATGAGAGAACAACACAAATTTATGTTTTGTGTCGGTGGGGAAACTTTTGCACAGAAAAGAGATATAATAAGTCTGGTAAGGGAGCTGAAGCGGACTGGTTGTCCATTCTTTCAAAAGAGACAAAGCATTGATTGTGCTTGTAAAGTAACCAGGATCTTCCTTGGTTTCGCTTTTGATAGGGTGAGATCCTATGTGCAAGCCTAACAAAAAGGGTACTCCGGATCAAGGGTTTGTCGGGGCAGCCTTGTGCTGAAGGGCAGGGCATGGACACAGAATCCATTTTGTAGAATCTTAGGTTCTAGTCTGTCTATGAAGTCTAAGGACCCGTTTGGATGGGGGATATCTCAGCCGGATAATTTTTCACCCTCTCTTAAGAGGGGGACCCCACCCATATCCCCTTGTTGGCAATGCCATTTTGCTTCCCTGATATTCCTTCACCCCCTCTTAGCTTCTACCCATGGAGGCTTCTCTCCCTGATAACTTTTGGGCTACCCTCACCCTCCCCAAAAGTTATCCGGGTGTGGAGGGGAGGATTTTTGACCAAAATAACCCTTCTTATCCCCCTCCTGTATCAGCGAGGCATATGTACCAGCTTAAAAAAAAAAGGGGAAAAAAGAACAAAGAAGATGATCGGAGCATACTCGCCGGAACTGCTATTTTTGTCGTCGGAATCTGCAAATCGTTGACAACTTAGGCTTCATGTTTTTAGATCTGCAAATCGTTTGCTCAATATGCAAACCTTATCCCTTTGCAGATCGTCTCGGGAACTGGCTACCACTCAATGTGTTTAGAACGTGTTTTTAAGGGCAACCGCGAGGAATCGCCCCAAAAAAATACCCGGAAGGGCTTCATCTGAGTATTTTTCGATAAAATGTATATGTACAGTTATTATGAAAAACTGCTCGGACGAAGCCCTTTCGGGTATTTTTTTTGGCGATTCCTTGTGCCAGCCTTGGAAAACACATTTTAAACACATTGAGTGGTTCGGATCGTCGAAATTTGGTCCGAAAAGTCAAAAAAGGGTTGGTCTTCACGGAGGAGATCCGTAAGGGAGTCCTTATTAGATCATGATCCTTGAAATTCACGGAGAGAGAGCAGTCGGTTGCTCCTTGAAATTTACAGAGCAATAGATACAAACAAGGAAGATAAAGTGGGGTAAAATAATCTAGTGTGGTAAAGATTAGTGTGCAATAAAATCCAACAGTTATTTTAATCCTTGTATGGCTCTTTTAACGGTTCTAATGACTTCAATGGTTCACTTCTCACCCTGGGATCACACCATGTAATGTGTTTTCTTTTTCTTTTCTTTTCTTTTCTTTTCCTCTCTTAGAAATGAACATTTTGTAATATTTATTTGGTGATGAAAGGCCTACACATGTAATCATTTCACAAAAAAGAATATGAACAAATATACGAAATAAAAAGAGTGAGTTAATTGTTTTATATCAACAATTAATACAAAGAGTAAGTTAATTACAACGCATTTCATTATTTTCGTAATCTACATAACAAACATACGAAATAAAAGAAATAAACAAATATAGGATAAAAAAAGGAAAGAAAAATATTTAAATAAATTAAATTTTCAATGAAATAAATTATTATAGCTTAAAATTGTCCAAAATTAATTAAATAGATTTGATTTTCCAATTAGATAAATAATTTGATACATAATCAAGTTTAACACTGCACAAGGGCAAAAGAGTCATTTGATAGCTTTTTCCATCATCCAACCCCTTTTATTTATAAAACATCCAAACCAAGTCAAAAGTTATCCCCCTGTTTAATCCCTCATCCAAACCATCTACTTTTTTATCCCCCTCCATAAACATCACATCAATGTGGGCCAACCCTCCAAAAATAATACCCTCTCTTACCTTGTTCCCCCTCCATCACTTATCCCCCTGGACATAATACCCCATCCAATCGGGGCCTCAAAGTAAAGAATGTACCTTCTTGTATTGAGAGATACTATGCTATCTTTAGTTTGGATCTCAGAGGTTTAAGAGTTAAGTTTTGGTTATTATTTTTGTTTCACTTTTCTTTTTGCGTAAGAGTTACTTATTGTGCGCCATGGAAGAAAAAGCTACATCGTTTGCATTGTAACCGAAAAGGGAAACCTACTTTTGAGTATTTTGTGTTATAAATACTACATGGAGTCAAGTAGGTGAATGTATTTTCTCCAAATGCAAGATTCATGTATGTATTTCCCAAGCAAACTGTTAGCATCTAACTTATTCCTTGAGCAATTAAGAAGTGGGCACGACATTGTAAAGCAAGCCCTGCTGCAGTAGCATAATGATGGTGGCTAAATCGAGGGGTCTTTATGTCTTTAATGTCTAGTCAAAGTATTTTTAGAGTCAATTTTTAATTTGGCACACATATGCATGAGTTAGTTTCTTTAAACACATTGTTTTAGGTTTATTTTTATGCCGTTAGATGAAGGGTTGTCTAGGAAATTGAATGGTCAGTGTTGGAATTCGTCTAGACTTCATTAAGTCTTGGGAAGAGTCATCTAATGTAATGCCTATTTATATGTGTTCTAATGAAATGAAAAGAGTTTGAGTTCATGAAAATATTGTGCAAATACGTCTTGCTTGGAGTGAGTGATTCCTCCTACAATCAAGTGAGTGGCTTGGTCGCGTTGAGTGGCATCCGCTACCCCCGGTCGAGTGGCATCCCAGGACAATCCCTAACCTCGTGGGATTCGGCGCGCATCAAATTGGTATCAGAGCCATAAAGATCCAAAGCACAGCTAACCATCCTTTTCAGTGTCTATTCCTTGGCGTTTGAAGATAATACATTGGAGGGAATTTTTTTATATGAAGATTTGGCAGGTTCACAACCACAAGTGGATTGGAGTTTGCCTCCAATGTACAACGAGTATGTTAGAAGATGGATTCTTAATTATCGAGGGAGGTCAGAATTCGTTCCATTGGCCATTGAACAATGTGATCCTAGTTTCGATGTCAAGAAGTTTACAGAAGTTTTAACTCTTGAAGATACCCAACAAGGTGTCCCTACCAAGTGGGACCGAAATGTTACTTATCAAGGCCAGAAAAATGCTTATGAATTTAAGGTGCATGGAAAACCCATCACATTGTTTTCAAAGTCGGAGAAGTTGAAGTGTCAACAATTTTCTTTAATCAGGAAGGAATTTGATTTGCCCAAGAGAAGGAAGAAGAGTTCTTAACTTTATTGTGGCAAAAAAAAAAAAAAAAACCAGTGAAACTCAAGGTCGAGTTTTTTTTTTTTTTGAAGAAAGGGAGAATGATGCAGGAGCATAATGATGGTGGCTGAATCGAGGGGTCTTCATGTCTTTAATGTCTAGTCAAAGTATTTTTAGAGTCAATTTTTATTTTGGCACACATATGCATGAGTTAGTTTCTTTAAACACATTGTTTTAGGTTTATTTTTATGCCGGTAGATGAAGGGTTGTCTAGGAAATTGAATGGTTAGCGTTGGAATTTGTTACTATATTAAGTCTTGGGAAGAGTCATCTAATGTAATGCCTATTTACATGTGTTCTAATGAAATGAAAATGAAGAGTTTGAGTTTATGAAAATATTGTGCAAGTGCGTCTTGCTTGGAGTGAGTGATTCCTCCCACAATCAAGCGAGTGGCTTGGTCGCATTGAGTGGCATCCGCGATTAGTAGCGTCGAGTGGCATCCTGAGACTATCCCTAACCTCACAGGTTTCGGCCTGCATCAAGCCCTTCTCGCAGGTTTGGGACCTGAGTGCACATGGAGAGCCAGATAGGTAGCCCAGGTGGAACTAAAATAGCATGCATACAAATATACAGAGGGGGGCAGTAAATGCACATAAAGAGACTGCAACCTAAGCAATACAAAGAAGAGAAAAGGAATGGCAGAAAAACACACAGGGGAGAAAAGACGAAGTAATTGAATCCGTGCCGCCCAGGTTCAAACGTGCATAAAATATATATTGCACGTGCATAAAATATATATTGCATACGAACATACAGGGGTAATAACTCTCAAAACTTTACTGAGCCAGGCATAAGGTGTGACCATTCGGCCACCTGGTAGGCTCGTTTGAGGATTGTCAAAGGCGTGATTTTTTCTGTTAGTAGAATTGTTTTGTTTATTAACTAAGTTTCTCTGGATCATGTTCTCCATTCTCTCTTACAGTCTTGGTTTATCATTTCAGGTTAATTGAAAACGAGTTATTTAAGCAGGACTGGAGATCAAGGAAAAAGGTGCAGATATTTCAGTATATTTTGCTCAAGTGGGTATTTGCCCTTCTTATAGGGCTGGGTACTGGACTTGTGGGTTTCTTCAATAATATAGCAGTTGAGAATATAGCTGGTTACAAGCTGCTCTTGACCACTGATCTTATGGTGAAACAGAAGTGAGTCTAATTTCCACCATGCCACATCTGGTTTCGTGCAATTCAGTTTAGATTCACCACATGAAAAAAATGTAGTTTAGACTCTTCTAGTCTTATGTCATGATATATTTAAGTTCTTGAGGGTTAATTGTCATATTATTTACTCATTTAGTGAGATGCACTTTATTCCTAAATAGGAAAGAAATGATACTTTACATTTTTTTTCTAGTATGAATCCTAGTCAATAGTAATTAGCCCAGCTAGGTTCTCTATAGTCCCCTGCAGATTAAAAGAGCGCGTAATCACAAAATTTCAAAAAGGATAGTTGTCTGTGTGCAACGATGCTAATCATAGGATGACTAAGAATGTAATGCTTGAAGCCACTTGAAAGAATTCAATCCAATTCAGGTCGCATTTGTACAATCACATGAGGCTGCTACCTAGATGTTGTATGTAGTTGGTTCTATTTCGAATGATAGCCTTGGCGAAGTCAAATATGATCGTCAGACTGCGTCAAGGTCCTAAAGGACCTAACCCATGTTCTTCTTGCCCTTCCCTTTGGTTTAATACCTAACTATATCTTCCCGTTGATCTTCTTTCCATAATGCAAAGGTTTTCTTTTTCTTTTTCTGTGCCTTTGATAAACTCGCACACGATTGGTGACCCTTTTCTAACCTTAAGGTTCAGTTTGGATGACGAGAATCTTGAGGAGGAATGAGAATGTGATCCCATTATACCTATGGCTCGTATGTTCGGAACAGAGCGGAAAAGGAATGTGATTGTTGATGCATACTCAACGAGGAATCATATTCCCAAATTAAGTGAGAATCTGATCCCTCCCTTATGCCATGGTAATCTTAGGTTCCTGGCTGAATCCTCAAATAAAGGAAATGTTGAATCTAATAAATTTCCAAGACAAATAGTTCCTGAATAAGATCATTGAATTAATCAAACGCCAGAACGGAATTACTTCAGGTATTAAATTAGTAGGCATTTGTTTCCTACTAATCATATTTACGTTCCTCCTCAAGATTTTGGCCATCAAAACATAGCCTTAATGTTCTTTGTGCCACTTCACTTTACTGTGCTATCCGTAACTTAAACTACGCAATGAAGTCAATGATCATTTTCTAGAGACATAATAATTTGTGGGGAAGCTCAAGCCAAAGAAATCACGAGTTACAAGTAGACATTATTGTCGTAGTTCTGTATTTTGGGTGGATGTTTCAGTTTTGGTAGCTGGACTCGTCTGCAATTTTGAAATTTTTAAGAGGCTAGGTCAGTTCCATGACGGGAATAACAACTCCCATTGCTGTCTTAATACTGAACTGGTACTAGTAGTTTGTATCGTACGTTTTTGCTAGGCTAATTCCACTAAAGGGTGTTCCCTTATGTTTCTTGTGTCATTTCTGAAAATAACTACGACATGATATTGGTTCCAGTGCAGATATTTTAAAGCTTTTGTTGCATATGCTGGTTGCAACTTAGGATTGGCAACTGCTGCTGCTGCTCTTTGTGCTTTCATCGCTCCGGCAGCTGCAGGGTCTGGAATTCCCGAGGTCAAAGCATATCTCAATGGTATTGATGCTTATACTATATTAGCTCCGAGTACACTCTTTGTAAAGGTGAAGCAAAATTCTTGTTACTCCTCTCTGCTTCTTTATCCTTATATTACCTGAATCCTCCTATTACTTCTCCAAGTTTCTGTGTGTTGGCTTGCATCGAAACAAGGCTCAAACAGTTCGAACATTACACACCTCATGTGAGGCCTATTCTACAGCTCACTTTCGATGATGAAAACCGCCCATATAGGTTTGAATTCTTAACCAGTCTTGCAGAAAATTAATTCAATTTAATGTAGGTAAGTGCTTGATAAAATAACAAATGTCTTCGTTTACGATTTTAATCTAGCATTTGATATTTTCGTTTCCCAAAAAAAAAAAAAAAAAAAGAACTTGATATTTTGATCAAGCGCTAGCACTAGTAAAAAAAAGAAAAAACAAACAAACAAACATTATCACTAGTTCTAAAAGGTGAATGCTACTAAATATCCTAAATTACTTTTATTATATGAGTGTGTTACCAGTATACATATTGTCATAAATATAAATATATGTGTGTGTGTGTGTGTGTATTATATGAGTGTGTTACCAGTATACAACATTTGACACACCAAATATTAATTTGAATACCAAACCTTAGTGCAAATTTTGAGAACCCATAAACCCATTTTCTCCTAAATAATTTTCTTAGCTCAAATTGAATAGTTATAGACTCCCAAAACTAGTTGACTAGGTAACCCAAACCGGCAGAAACTAAATATTCCATTGCACCACTTGTTTTCGTCCAAACAATATCGCTAATGCAATCGAGTTTTTTTCTATGTTTTGACAGGGGAAGTCAAAAAATTATTGAAATATGGAGGAGATGCTAGATATTGATAAATAATTGTACTCTTACCTCGGTGAAAAAGAACGGAAGGGAACATATCAAGTTATTAACTCACCTGGATTCACTAAATGAATTTGCAAAAAGTTTAATATTGGTTCTTGCATACTGATGGTAGTTTTACATGTAACACATACGTAACATAGTTAACATTACTTCCTTAGCTGTTCAAGTAATAAAAAGGAAAAAGCTGCTTAAAAAATCATGTACTTCCTTTGTCCCATATTCTTGGTCCTGTACCCCTTTTTGGATGTCCCAAAAATAATGACCTTGTTAATGTTGAAAGGGGACATGCAATTCATGTGTTTGCCATCAAACTGAATTTCATAATTTCCTCATTGTCCATTATATATACTCATAGCTGTTTAGAAGGGATGGCTTTGGAGAACTAAACACTTTACAGGACCAAGATTATGTGCCTGAGGACTATCTATTTCTGTAAGTCATATGAAATATGAATGTATGGCTTTGCGACCCTGAATTTTTTTCCTTGCTCCAACACTACTAGGGTCACTGATTGAGAAAATATGTCCTTGCATCATGTGATTCGACATTTGTTATCCAATAGTAGAACTTTCCTTATTCAATGCAACTTGAATGGTTAGTGAACGGTTCACCATGAGAAAAGTGGCAGTCTTTCAATAGAGTGAAAAGATTGACCTTATAGCTTAATAGGCATTTTAAACCGGGTATATGTCCTTGTTTTGTCTGCCCATTGATTTTTGAAGTTCCCCTTTATCGAATTCTGAATTGGCAGATCTTTGGTTCTATTCTTGGCGTTTCTGCTGGATTTGTGGTGGGCAAAGAAGGGCCGATGGTACACACGGGTGCATGTATTGCCTCCATACTTGGTCAGGGGGGTTCTCGAAAGTATCATTTGACTTGGAAATGGTTAAGGTACTTCAAAAATGATAGAGACAGGCGAGACTTGATCACCTGTGGGGCTGCTGCTGGTGTGGCTGCTGCTTTTCGTGCACCAGTTGGTGGTGTTCTCTTTGCACTTGAAGAAGCGGCATCTTGGTACTGCTCACATTCCTTTGTTTGGCTTGTATCCGTTAATTTCTCCCTCCCCGCACATCAGATGATTCTACCAATGCGGGCATGTGTCTACTGCTTATTACTCTTCAAAAAAAAAATAAAAAAAATGATACGACCATTTCTTCATTTAGGTGGTGGTAAGGTTAATCCATTGGCACCACTGTTGGTAGTTAATCAGAGCGCTTGGTGTAGTAACTAACTTCATCGGATTGGATTGTTGTTTAGATTTCGATAGTCCGGTACCTGTTATTGATTATTGTGCTGCGTGTGAGAGAGCAAAAAATAATGACGTTTTTTTGAGCTTCAGCAATTTGAAAATCACATTTGTGTGTTAATTGTTTTGAAGGAAAAGACAATGTTCTATGTATTTTGTTCAAGTGTTGAGCGAAATCTACCTTTCTTTTTTGGCTTATTTCAGGTGGCGTAGTGCTCTTCTATGGAGGACCTTTTTCACGACAGCAATTGTTGCTATTGTTTTGAGAGCTTTTATAGAATATTGCTCTACTGGAAATTGTGGCCTATTTGGGACAGGAGGTCTGATAATGTACGATGTCAGCTCAGCAACGGTATCATATAGCGTAGCAGATATACTAGCAGTACTACTACTAGGAGTTATTGGGGGTATTTTTGGAAGCTTGTACAACTATCTTGTGGACAAGGTCCTTCGTACTTACAGCATCATTAACGAGTATGTCCTCCATCATTGTAACTTTTGACTCTTTTCATAACATAAATGTGGCCATTAATTATATAATTAGGAACATAGGATAGTCGTTACATCAAGAATGAATCATGAATCTTAATTCTCTTTTCTTCAAGTTCTCAATCGAATTCAATTGGGAGTTACGAATGGTTAGATCCGGTGAAATTGAAAAGATAGGTATGAAACACATTTTGCCATGTAAATCATGAATTTTTTGTCGGCATCAGAGTTACAAGACAGCGATGCAAAACTTGTGAATGGAGACAAATATAAAATGTACTACATTTGTCTGTGGCTATGTGCATTTATTTGCCAAAACTGAATTCTGATACTGGTTTTCGATATTGCTTCAGGAGAGGTGCTGCTTTCAAGATACTACTTGTGATAACCGTCTCCCTCTTGACATCTTGTTGTTCCTTTGGTCTCCCGTGGTTTGTGACGTGCAAAGCGTGCCCTACTAATTTGACAGTTGAGTGCCCCACAGCTGACGCGTCTGGAAACTTCAAAAGATTCCAGTGCCCATCAGGCTACTACAATGATCTTGCCTCCTTGTTCCTAAACACTAACGATGATGCCATTCGTAACCTATTCAGCACAAGCACCGAGAAAGAATTCCATATCTCCACCCTCTTTGTCTTTTTTGCTGCTGTCTATTGCCTTGGCATTGTCACTTATGGCATTGCTATCCCTTCTGGCCTATTCATTCCAGTCATATTAGCTGGTGCTTGCTATGGTCGCCTAGTTGGGAGACTCTTTGCATCCATCACTAAACTAGACATGGGTCTATTCGCCCTCCTTGGAGCCGCCTCCTTTCTTGGTGGGACGATGAGAATGACGGTTTCTCTTTGTGTTATACTTCTTGAACTTACTAACGATCTACTGTTGCTTCCTCTTGTGATGGTGGTTCTCCTCGTCTCAAAAACTGTTGCGGATTGCTTCAACAAGGGTGTGTATGACCAAATAGTGAAATTAAAGGGTTTTCCATTTATGGAGGCGCATGCAGAACCTTACATGAGGCAGTTGGTTGCAAGGGATGTTGTCTCGGGTCCACTGGTCTCTTTTTCAGGTGTTGAAAAGGTGGAAATGATAGTACATGCGCTTAGGACTACAGGGCATAACGGGTTTCCTGTGATTGATGAGCCACCTTTCTCGGATGCTCCGGAATTGTGTGGGCTTGTTTTGAGATCTCATTTGCTTGTTCTTCTGAAGGGAAAAAATTTCTCAAGGGATAGGGTGCTTATTGGTGAAGAAATCTTTCAAAATTTTGCTGCATTTGATTTTGCCAAGGCAGGCTCAGGGAAAGGGCTCAAGTTTGAGGATCTGGATATTAATGAAGAAGAAATGGAGATGTATGTTGATCTCCATCCAATTATTAATTCATCGCCATATACAGTGGTTGAGACAATGTCACTGGCTAAAGCTGCAATTCTATTTCGTCAAATTGGTCTCAGGCACATGTGCGTTGTACCAAAGGCTCAAGGGGTAATCTCTCTCTCTCTCTCTCTCTCTCTCTCTCTCTCTCTCTCTCTCTCCGTGTGTGTCCTGTATTAAAAAAATCATGCATGTGCTGCTGCAGAAAGATGCACACGACTCGCACTCTGACACTTGCTCAAAACCTATGAGGCACAGATAGTTCTTGTTGGGAATTGTCTTTGTACCGTATACGTTACGGATATCTTTAGTGAATTTATCCAATTGTGGCATGATTGATTGAGAAAAAATGATTCCATCCAAACAGAAAGAGACTCCTTTAACTCGTAGGATACTCGCAGACACCTATCCCAGACGTATTCAGAATGTAAAAATCAGTTTATCCTATTTTTTTTAGTATTGGGTAATCTAGGTCACTTATCCAAACTGCTATAAAGTGGAGACTGGACTTCTTGGATATTCTTGGAGATAAATATTCTGGAATAAATGTAATTATTGATTTCTATTACTTTGGTCATTTTTCAGAGAGAAATATAGTAGTTTGATGAAAGTACATTCATCTGGTTTTGTAGTTTTCTGCATATAGCTCAAAATATGTACCCGTGGCTAGTGTTAACTCCCCTTATGGTCTTCAATGGGCGCAACTAACTAAGAAAGGTTTCAAACGCGGTTTAGTAACAAGTTTTTAGGATGGCAGGCTGATCACAATCTGGCTGCTAAGCAATAAGGAGTCTTCTTTCTCGGAAAAAAGTTTTGCCTCTTTTCATCTTGAATGTGAAAGAAGCAGTTTTGTTTTAGGTTGTACTGATGTTGGCTTGGTCAGTAGGGTATTATATTTGGTGTTATTTCTTGTGTAAAGGTTTTTTTTCACTGTCCCTTCCTAACTTACATGGATGACTTCTGATCTGGCTGTTACATTTTCTCTAACTCCTTTTCGTATGTGTAATCCCCGAAGGAAGTTTTCCTCAAATACATATATCGCTAATCATTATGTTCATTTTGTCTCATTGCAGAGGCCTCCAATTGTTGGAATTTTGACGCGTCACGACTTTATGCCAGAGCATGTACTGGGACTATACCCTCACATGAAACCTTACAAATAGGGTTGGTGAGCATACGGAAGTGTTTCACGGATTTCTGTTGTGTCATGATATTCATTTGTTAATTGCTTTAGTGGTTAAAGGTACAAGGGTCGACGATAAGTAGAAGAATGACCGAATAAAAAGTCCCCAAATACGGAGAGTACAATGTAAAAATACCCATATCGAGTGAACCATGAATGAAGGGTGCATGATAATGAACATATAAATTAATTTGGGCCTCTAGGCCTGCTCTCCCTGATGCCTTTCGGCTTTGATTTGAGGGTATAGTTCTGCTGCAAAACGTCCCTGTAGCTCCTCGTGTCTTGGAGGTTAAAGGGGGCCATTGTTTCAGTGGTACTCTGAGAGCAGCCACTTTGTGCATATGACCAAATGTTAGGTCTGTCTCCAATCATCCCCACTCATACTCCCAATGATTGGGGACTTGTTGTATCGAGTGAACCATTGTCAGCAAATGCAAATGAGATTCTGTAAAATAATGACCTAGTTCAAAACGCATTGTAAGGTATGAAATTTCGTTTCATATTTATGCAACATCCGAACATACCAACCACTAGTCCGTGCCTCAAGTACTTGATTTTGACTTTGAGTGTTTGGTTGACACTCTTGCGATGGATTTGGATAAAAATGTGAATCGGTTTTGGGCTAATTGCTGCCCAATGGAAATTGGGGCAAAAAATTGCCAATTAATGGAACACTTATTAGGAATTAGATATGAAGGAGAAGGAAAAAAGTAATTGCAAAGACATGGGCTGATGGACAACTTTACCCTTGACTTAAATTTCTTTCCCAAAGAAAACCCAAACCCTTTCAAAACCCTAGCATCACGGTAAGAAGAGAACGGGAACGATTCACGTTCTCTCTCTGGCGCTGTCTCTCCCTCTCTGTGTGTGTGTGTGTGTGTGTATCTCCCTCCTACCCAAACTCTTCTTCCCTCTCTCTCTGTATCTTCCTCTCCATCTCTCTCCACGTCTCTCTCTCTCTCTCTCTCTCTATATATATATATATATATATATATCTCCCTCTCCATCACTCTGAGTAAATCAAATCGAAGACAGGGGTGGGAGGCGTGGGAAGAGAGGCAGGGGGAGTTCGAAGAAGAAGAAGAGAAACGATTTCATTTGAAAAGTACTATGTATGAAACTATGAATAGGTTTTTCGAACAAAAACATGTCCAAAACACAAACCCATCATGGATGCAATCTTTTTCATACATGGTGTAATCTTTTTAAGTAAGGGTGCAAATTAAATGCAGACACAGTGCAATATGGATAATCACATTGACAATCTAGTCGGGTGCAATGGTTATTTTTAAAGGGTGCAATGTGAGTTCACTCAAGATGCAATTTTTTATTTATTTAAGGAGCAATGATTATTTCTTCCAAAATTAAAAAAAAAAAGTTGATTTAAGGAGCAA
>JAXBDA010009142.1:0-13204 GCA_036023075.1 Gaultheria prostrata
CACTATTCATTTTTGTATTTTAGGGAGGGGTTTAGGGAGTTTGTTGGAGCCTAATATTGGGGTTTGGCTCCCTAAAATAGGGATGGGAGCCAATTTAGGGAGTTTGTTGGGCTTGCTCTTAGACCTCTTTTTAGGGAGTCACTATTCACTCCCTACCCATTTTTTAATTCTTTTTTGTCTTTCTTTCTCTCTCCTCTTTATGTGTATAATATATATTATATGTATTAGTTTATATTATTTAATTGGTATAGAGAGAGTAATAGAGAGGTTTGTTGGAGTGTTGAAAGAGATGTGAGTGAGTAAAATACTATTCACTAAACTTTTTAGAGAGGATTTGTGTTGTTATTATTGGGATGCCCTATTAACAACCCATTATTGTGCTGTTGATAAAATAAATGGTAAAAAAAAGCTAACCCCCCATCAATTCTCCCCATAAAATACGTTGGTATCTGGAAATTGCAAAAGTTGGCGTGGCAATAGCTCATTTGTTCAATCAACATTCACATCATCACACTCACTCTCTCTCTCTCTCTCTCTCTCTCTCTCTCTCTCTCCTGTTCATCGGATCCCGATCCAGAAGCAGCCTAAAGGTAACGAAGCCCTAGACCTAGATCTCTTGTTACATGCTCAATTTATGAATGTGTGATTGCTCACCTCACATTTGGGGTTTCAATTTTAAGCTGAAGTGTTAGCTTTCTCTTTGAACTATTCTCTGCTGTTACTGATGATTTTCCGATGCGAATGCTTCTCCCGTTTTCTTAATTTCTGTAGATTTTCATTGCTAAATAGTAAATATGTATGTAAAACCCAACAAATTTCATGAATGTATATGCGTAACTTCATTGTGCATCTACATGTTCTGGAGGCCGATGTGGTCCGTGTGGAAGTTTAACTTTTTCCTTGTAAGTCTTTTCCCTTGCGCAGGGCCGAAAACGACCCGACCCGAGTCCGAGTTTTGGCATGTTTGAGCTCGGCTCGTGTAAAACACTAGTCTAGCACTCTGGCTAGAGATCACTCGAGCTCGAGTCAAGCCCAATTAATCGAGCTCAACCTCGGCATGCTTATTATCGAGTTGTTTGAGCTCAGATTGTTTACTACACGATCATTTTATAAACAAGCTGAGTTGCAACTAACCCGTGCTCGACTTGTTTACTAAATGAGCTTAAAACTCAAGCTCCAGCTCCAGCTCGTTTACCAACAAGCCAAGCCAAGCCGAGCCTCGAGGAAAAGGGATGGAGTTCAATTGGGTAAATCTATAGATAGTAGATTATGTTTCTTTCTTATGACACTTGTTTTGCTATTCACTATATCATCTACGGGTGCAAGAGAAATTTATTGAATTGATTCTTTTTAAGTGAGTAGATCCGTCTGTAACTTCGATTATGTAAGCCAAAGGATGTTTTGTGAAAGGATACATTGCAGACCTATAATGAAATACAGGATCAACCCACATTTTACCAAATTTGATTGTGTTCGACGGAGGAAGAAAAGTTGTGGTTGATTCATTGTAAGAAGGAAACGCTATCAACCTATATTAGCTGCTCACATTTTCGTGGTAGAGATTCAAGATTAGATAAATGAGACATTTTGAGCCTTGAACAGGAACGTCGTTATGGAGGGCAACATCTCACACAGCCTTCATGTACTTGAAAGAATCAAAAGTAGTATGCAGATTCTTTCTATTTAGTAGCTTCTTTCGCAATCCGTTATGGAACCTGAATTAATCAAAGGACCTTTGAGGTTTGGGAACTTCCTATGCAGCTGGACAGGGTACGTTGACATAAGTTTCTCACAAACCGGAATAGTGTTATTATGTGACAGTGTGATGGTGTTTCACCTGCAACTACCCATGTTTACACATGACATTGCAAAACACTCCTTAACATTCTATGAGACAGACAAATTGGTTAATGGCAGCAAGACGCACAGTAAGTACATAGATATACGTGTATATGTTACATGCAGAGAGAGAGAGAGCATAGGCATACAGAACAATCTACCCTGAGGGTTGTATCCACGATCTTTGCTATTGTAAACATTGTTATGGTTTGTATACTAAGTCCTGCAGTTGATATCCCAGCTGCTGTAAGGTTTGGTTGCACCAGTTGGTGTCTGTCAACTGGCGACCTTATTACAGTTACCGCTGCTTACAACTAGGGTTTTGCTACAAGAAGCCATATGCGCTTGGATTTTTCTCAAGCAACAAAATTTGTCTCAGCCAAAAACCAACCTTTCGTCTGTCGGCGCTTTGTGTGAGGCCACCAACGTACATGCCATGGTAGGGTAGTCAAAATGCTGTTCAATGACGAATATCATTACATGAGCAAGAATGTTAATGTTTTATTTTGTGCAAATTAAGTACATTAGCAAGTAAATTCAAGTAGTGTCTAAATAACATTGAAGCAAGAGCGAGCCAACAAGCTCAAACATGAACAGTTTGTTGGCGAGCTAGCTGCTTCTCTTGCTCCCTCGTCGGAACTCGGAAGCCAGTTAGCTTCCTCGTCCGAAGATAAGGCAGGGACCGACATCTGCTTGAGATCAAATCAGAAAGTAAACGATTGTTAAGCCGGGCAGTTCCCGTCTGCTAATTTATAATGAAGTGAAGGACCGACTCCTGATGCGAGGATAAGGGACAGAAAAGGACTCGCAAAATAGCCTCAATAGAGAAAGAATGACACATGAGGACCCACAAAACTATCAATTTGAAATACCAAAACTGGACGTATAAGAGAAATTGGGGGTGGAGATGTGAATTCTAACCTAGTTCTTGTGATCCTGCTTGTATGTTTTTCCTCTTTCTTGTTTCTAGCATCTGAATTGACGACTTCTGACATTTATGTTTCCCTACTCGTACTCTTTGCTTTGTTGATTCTGTACACTATATGGTACGTTTGCATAACCTACTTTATACTGTGGGCAGGGAAAAGTTTCTTGTCTAAAAAGGAGTCTGAGAAATGGGACGTGGTGTCAGCAGCGGCGGTGGACAGAGTTCACTTGGCTACTTATTTGGGGGTGGAGAGGCTCCAAAGGCAGCTTCAAACAACCCTCAACCTGCTCCTAGTGAGGGGCAAGCTGTAAATAGTAGACCTCCCACCAAGACTACTTCACCTTCTCCACCAGTAGATGTAGCTAAGCAGATTCCTGCGGGTATAAATAGCAATGCTGCAGATGGTCAGAACAGTGGAAATTTTATTACAGTACGTCTCTATTCCCTATAATTCTGTTATAAAATAAAGTTGGTACGTGAAGCGCTAATCATTTTACCATCTCTAAAGTGCTAACTGCTAAATTTTCTAACAGAGTAGCATTTAAATGAGTTGTGCTTAAAACTTCATTGTGCTTGGATTCATGACATGATATTTTGGTGAAAATAGTTTACTTTCATAATTGAGGAATTGAAAAGACATATCCTTACGTTTTTATTTTGAACGGCGATATATCCTTATGATTAGTACTTGAAATTTAACTTTTCCATTTGAACAAAGATTGTTTCTTGATATTCTAGGCTTACAACTCCATTGTCTTGGGTGTTCATCTGCTGTTTATTGTTTTACGTATTGTTTCTTGATATTCTAGGCTTACAACTCCATTGGCTTGGGTGTTTATCTGCTGTTTATTGTTTTACGTATTCACATAATCAGTACGAAGAACATACGATTTTGCGTCATCCATTCAGAGCTGGACGGTTGACATATGATTTTTTTTTTTTATCTAAGATGTCACGTCTCTGATAATTGCTTTGGCTTCAGAAGCTCTCACGTAGAGAGAGAATTTGGCTGTATTCTCTATTTGCTTTCTAGTGGTTCAGCCTTGGGACTATGGGTGTGGTTTTCAATTTTCTCTCTTAATGGGGCAAGCAAAGAAAGCATACAAACGAACCTGTTTAAAGACACAGACACAAGTATAATGTAATTCTGCCATGTCTTCGATGCATTTGCCTTCACGATTGAATATTCAGTATCATTATTCCTCTTCACTTTGCATTCCTCTACCATGTATTCCTCAGCTTTTAACACACAGCGGATAAGCTGTGATGTAAAGCAAATTACCGCTCCACTAGGTATGATCATGATCCATGATTGGTCAAGGGAAATACTTTGTTTTCTGATGCAGTTTCAGAAACTACTTACTTCCTGTTTATCGTGATAATGTCATTAACATTGCTATTTGCTACTTGCTAATCAGAAAAAGCATTTCATTCCATTTTTTTCAAGTTTGTCACTGTTCTTGTGCTGTATCAAATAACCCATGTCCCACTATGACATCCTTCCCCTTTTACAGGATCGGCCCTCGACTAAGGTCCATGCTGCCCCTGGAGGTGGGTCTTCTCTAGGTTACCTATTTGGTGGTGGTGGCAACTGAGATTTGCCGTTCTGCCGCAAATGGAAGCATTGCCAATCGATTTCATGTGTTATATTTCTAAAGGTTTATATTTTTGGGGTTTTATGCACTGGGAACTTACTTGATCGTGTATTGTAATATTGAGGTGGGATGCTGGTGGTTGTGGTTGCTTGGTTGATTGTATTCAATTTTAGATTCAAGAACATCGGTTGCGAAGCTTACTGTAACAATTGTATCAAATGACTTGGGGGTTGTTGGCTTTTATCATCTTGCAATTCTTTACCCACTCAATACTCTCTATCACGGTTGAAGTTCTTTTTCTGAATACGCTTCTCTAATTCCTGTGGTAAAGATGTGGATTGATAGGGTTTTTTAGGTTATGTACTTGTGTTGGTTCGAGACCACTTTGGAGAGGAACCTTCCTCTGAGTTGAGTTCGAACATCTGAGTTTGGTCCAGGATTCTGAACAACCATCTTCCTTTCGGATATGGTTTTCCGAACAGCTGATTGGCCGTCGGGCAACTCTGTTTTCCTTGTGGTGTGGTTAAGAGTTGCTAACATCTTTCTCCCGATTTCCATTTCTCTGTCTTTCTTCCTAACCATATTTCTCCTCGTCTCTTTCCATATCCACCAAGGTCCAATCAAGATCCATATACAATCAAACCAACATCAACTACAAATACTGAAGCTAAAGCAATTATCAAAGACTAGACATCTTAACAGAAAAGACAATCCTGGTGAAAAAGAGTTCATTCCTCGAAATGCAATCCTTGCCGTGGTTCGGAGTTCAACCCAGAATTCCTTTTGTGCATTTACATTTACCTTAATTATGTCAGAATGACCAAACAAAGCTCACTTTTTCCAGCAAACATTCTCATTACCAAAACATCCGAAGAGAGAAGGAAATATCAACACACTCAAGATTTTATTCAGACAAAACATAGTTTCATGAGATATCGATCCAATTGTGTATCAGTCTGAAATTCGACATACTTCTAAACCTCAAAATAATCTATGATTGAGTTTGAGCTAAAGCCCACAAAGCAAAGAGCTATGCTAAATTTTGTCACATAGAAGTGGCCAAAACTTGCAACTCATTAGTACATGTGAATTTCTAATACACTTTCGGAGACTTTTTACTCTAGGAAAGGCCATGCCTCCTATACCAACCTTTAGGTTCGTCGTCTATTTGAAAGGTGCTGCTGGTCAAGTAAACATGGGCAAATTTCAGCTGGGAGGAGCAGGAGCAGGAATTATACCCCATCTCCTCCGAACATCTTCCAAATCCTCATGAAAGTGCCGCTCATAATACATAGATATGAGGTCAGTGGATTGCATGCCAGCCCTTATGGCCCACGGGAAGTAATGCTGGTAGAACAATGCCCTTTGTTTCCCACTGAATCTTACAGTGCCACCTACCACGGACATTAGGCACATGGGAAGCAACATTTGCTCAAACTCTATCACCTTAAGCGCTGATTCTCCAATCAAGTTGGTAGGGAGGTCAAATAGGGTATGCCAAAAATCATGCACCTCACGGGCACGCATGGCAACGTAGGCCAGCTCTTCTGTTTCCATGAACCGTACTGGTGGTCTATCATCTGGGGAGAAGTTCCTCGATCCCATGAACCTTGCGTAGGCTGCACCAAATGTGTTAGCTGGTAAGTCCCATGCATGGCCCACATTTGAGGAGATGACACGAGGTCTTTCCAATAGCACTGCCTGAGAGAGAGAGAGAGATTCATTATTTGCACTAAGGAGGTGAATAAGGAAAATTCATATAGCATAAAAGAATACGACACCCATATTTCACAAGGCAGGTAAAACGCATTCCTCAGCATCTAGCCTAGATAGTCGCCAAAACAGAACAGACTTAGAAAGTATTGAGTAGTGCCAATAAGATAATAAGACAAGAAAAATGTTAAGGCTCCAAAGGCAGAGCACACAGCCAAACACAAACTCAATCCTCTATGCTTTGAGCCCCTTTGTAACGGAAGAAGGATTGCTATCGGTTCTACTTTTCTTTTCCTTCTGTTACAGAGAAACACAACATAAATTTCTCAGGAAAAAACGTAGGGATTAGCTTGTTGAAACATGACAACCCTTGACTTTCTTTTAAATACCCCCAAAACTTATATGGTTACTTGGCGAAACACAACAATCCTTATTTGACTTAAACGACAGTCTTAAAAATCCTATAGCTGTCAAATACTTTCTTTTAATGTTGTTTAAGACTATTTAGAACATGTCCAAGTCCTAGCAATGATACAAAGGGCTTACTTTCTACACTTGTCCAAGTCTAAGGAATCAATTGTATGGATATGGAGAAGACATGATTTCCAATCCTAGCAGGTTTTGGAAGCAAATAGCTATGTCTTAATGTATGTCACAAAGACGAAGCTACCTGAACAGTTCAATTATGCCAAATACTCTTGACCTAAGGGAATAGTAGAGTGGCAACGACATGCACATCCATCCAACAAGCCAGATGGACAGATACAAAGTAGGCATCACATCAAGAAAACAGAATTGACTACATAAGGGATCTGAAAGCTTGTACCCCATTGGTTAATTATAATCTCCAAAAACTAGTATATGAGCCTGGGCGGCCTCCACTCATTGCCAATTGGTATTGCGTTGGATGTTTTAACAAGGGGAAACCATTCTCTTACGATAAACACTTCCAAACTGTTTACCGCAAGCTTTTGCTCCATCATTATGCCACCAAAATTCTTCCACAATGATGTTACGAATGAAACACACAACCAAACAAATAAATTCACCTCTCACAAAAGCACACGGTTAATGCTCGTAGACACTGATGCAGTACTTTGTACACTGGATTGAAGTTGGAATGTAATGGTCATTCCCTTGGAATGCTCATTTCTGATGTTTCTAGGAAATGACCGAATATACATAATGAACGGCATCATCATTCAACTATTTCCACTGGGAGGTGAAGAAATGACCATTTCATCCCTTCCAAAACCATCCAGCGAACCTGACACTACCTATGGGCTATGACTATAGAATCCTCGGTTTTGTAATTAAGAAAGCCTTACTCTGCCTTCAGGACTTCTCTTCATCCTTTCGAGAACCCTTTCGAAAGCAGGCTTCCCAGTTGTCTCTCCCAAAGCAGCTATTAAATCTGCTCTTCGTGGATCTAGCAACGCACCAGCGGCTGAACCAAGCGCAACTGCAGCCCGCTGCCACCCATTAAGCCGGAGACGTGCCCCCTCTATCATTGCAACTATATGCAGGTTAAGAAGTCAGGAAAATCTAATCAAAACCAAAACCACTAAAACAATTATACCCTTTGGCCTCGTTTGATTCGCTGACTAGAACAGGCAGGATTGATAGTCCTGGGATTAGTAGTCCTGGACTATTTGTCCTGGGACTAATTTAGTCCTGAATCTTACACAATCCCATATTTGATTCGTGCAGGATTAACATTGGGTTATCCCATGCTTTGGTCAATCCCATGTTTGGTTCCCTAAACTTAATTTTGGGATTAATATGAGGACTATCTCTTTCTCTCTCTCTCTCCATCTCTCGAACCAATTTCAACCAAATAAAATTTTCAAAATCAAATTCAAACATGATTCCTAAAAAAGTTGAAAGTGAATTTTTCAAAAAAAAAATATATTCAAGTCAGGTCTAGAGACAAACAAATTTATCTAAAATATGCCAAAACTGCATCAATTTGAAAAACTTAAAACTCATAAATCAAATCTACCCAATTCTACTATTTGCGTTGCAAACAACACATGGTCTCAAAGAAAACTTTCACACCTACATAATTATAAGAAATCACAGAACCCTAAGACAGGTTCTATGAGATACTACTGCAGAAAATCTGTTATCCAAAAAACAAAAACATCAAGAAGGAATTTACGTGAGTCATCAGAGTGGGCTATGTCCACCATCCCTGCAGCTGTGTTTTTGTTCCGAGGAATAATAACACAAATGAGACGTATATGGCTATGTATTCAACCCAAACTTTTGAAGGAACATCTGGGTAACCTTTCAAATTGATTTTTTTTTTGTGTATTCATAAGAAAAATCGACCAAAAAGGGGAGGAAAAAATTAGGGTTAAGCTGCAAACTATAAACAAGCAGCCCAGAACCAAAAAAATGAAAAAAAAACACTGCAGAGATCGAGAGAGTAGAAGGAAATCGACGAAGTACCTGCTTTGATCGGAGAAGAAGTTGATCTTTGCTGCAGTCGAACGAAGGAGAGAGGCTGGCTCTGCTCTGGTCGAAGAAAGAGATGGGCGGCGGAATAAATGATGGACAGAGAGAGAGAGAGGTCGATGGATTATAGGGCAAAAAACATTCTGATGGCAATTTTGTAAATAAGTGGTCTTTTAGACGCGCGTTTTCTCTATCCGGGTCCGGGATTACCAATCCCGGTATTATATTGTACACAGGAGCCTAGCATTATTTTTATCCTGGATTAGTAATCCCAACCCATTTTTTGGGAACCAAACGAAGGATAAAACGGAATTAGATGCCTTAGTCCAATTCCAGACGCCTAATCCCTGAATCAAACGAGGCCTTTAAGGCTTTAACCAATTCCATACAGTTGTCTATAAGCAAAATTGACCAAATTCGAAGACAGTATGGGCTAATGTAAATTTAGAAAACAATACAAAGTGCATAAATCCAAGTTAATAATACATAACATGCACATCACATGAACTATAAGTCTATAACTCTAAGAGCATCCCAATAACTTCAGCATTTTCTTGAACAGGTTCGGTACAAATGAACCACCACAAGATCATTTAAAAACAAGTAATTAATAATGAAAGAACTGCTATTGAGGATTGAGGCAAAACCCATTTCATCAAATTACAATCCAGAAACTGAAGCAGGGAGATCGTTTCGAGTACATACCAATTAGGGTAGGCCCAATTTCCTCAACTGATCGCCTATTGGTCGCGACGAGAGAAATAGAGGTGGGGGTGTTGGTGGTGGAAGAGAGGAAAAGGGAAACTCTCTGGACCGGCAGCTCTATAGGTGGATTTCACTTTGGTCCTTAGGTTTGAGTTCGTTGATTTTATGAGATTTTTCATAAAATCAACGTGCTAAAATATGAAATCCCATAAAAAAAAATTATGGGATTTCACATTTTAGCAAATGGAAAACTCAGCATTATTAGTTTTAACCGTCTCAATTTCGTCAATCATAACTTTATGTATGTTTCAATTTGATTCTTGTGTTTTAAATGTTTCAATTTCATCCTCAAATTTTTGGTTTGTTTCAATCTTGGTTTTTTTCTCTAATTACAGAACTTTCCTTTTAAATTTATAAAATTATTTATTCTGCCTTTATAAGGTTATATTTATTCCTAAGTTAGGTTTTCAACAGTTTAGAGTTTTTTAAATGGGTTGGAGTGGGTTTCTCCAAACAAGTACTATATATTTCTTTAAAGTCTACTTAATAAAATTAATTTTTCTTAATATATTTGCAATAGTAGATTTATGAAAGCTATTTCAAGTGTGACTTGTTCACATAATTTATTAAGGGATAAATATATTTTAATTGCAGGCCCATTATGCTAGTCAAGATCGAGCGCCAATGCTGAAATTCAAGTAAGAATAGCAGATGATATACACCTAGTATCTATAAGAAGTAATAGTAAGATTTTATCGAGTCAGAGGAATATAAATAACAGAGGCATAAGTATTAAACACGGACCCCACTCCAACCTATAAAAAAAACTTCCAAGGGTTTAAAAATCTATAAAGAATTGCTCTAAGGTCCATTATAGCTCTTTGTAACATGTTTAGTCCACCTCATATTTTCATAACACCTCTGATCCACCATTTTGAAATTTCTAAGGTGTAAGGTCCACTCTCCATTTTTAATAGACAAATAAACCCTCACATTAAATTTAACATAATTCATTCTCGTCGGACAGTTCACCGGAAAAGCTCGCGCGGAAAGTTCGCATGCGCCGGAAAAGTTACCGGCGCCGGAAAAGTCGCCAGAAAATTGGACCTCGCTGGAAAAGTCGCCGGCACAGATAACCATATCTTGAATCACAAGATGTGGTTATCTGGACTAACAAGATGTGGTTATTTTTTGTATTTTCTATTTTGTTTTTGTTTTTTGTTTTTTCAAATTTTTTGGAGATTTTTCTGGTAGGTTGTTATTTTAGGGTTCTAATTAATGAGTTCTTCCATCTTTTCACCCAAAAAAATTGTGGTAATTTGTAGTGTATATTTTTCTTTAAAGCCTACTCGGGATCAAATGTGATTATCTGGATTCACAAGATGTGGTTATCTGGACTCACAAGATATGGTTATGTGGACTCATAAAATGTGGTTATTCACTAATTAAGCATAAAATTCACTTACATTGGTAGCAGTGTATATCTCGTGAGTCAAAGTATGACCACAAATGAGTGACATGTACTCTTTAATACTTTTTAATTGTACATTGGTAGCAGTGTTTGTGGTTGGAGTAAACTACACTCAATTTTCTCCTCTGTCAATTCCAAGAGTGAAACTTGAAAAGTTAAGTAAGGGGCCACGTTTCTGTCTCTAGTACTGTATCTTTCTCTATCTAACCAAAAAAATATTTACAGAGCATCTCCCTCTCATCTCATTGATCGACCGAAACCTGCCAGACCCAAAAAAATGCGATTTCGCCAGCCATTGTTTCCGGCAAGCTTTTCTCCACGCCGGCGAGATTCATGTTCCCCTCACCGACGTTTTTTAATCGGACCCGAAACACCACTACTGTCAATCCTCATCGAAATCTCCAACATTGGATTGAAGAATAATGAGATTGCCGTAGACACGCTTCCTTTTTGAACGGGGTGTCAATCGCCGGAGATTGCGTCAATCGCCACATTTTGCGCAACCTGAGGGTGCTTGACGGCGTTAGTGGTTCGTCAGAAGAAGCTGCCAGAGGTGGCGCCGGTGGCCAGAGGTAATGGTCGCCGGCATTAACACTCCCGTGTTCTGTTGCCATAGTCGCCTTTCCATCGCCGGAAATTTCCGTACCCAGAACGCGGGGTAAAAGGGTACTTTGTCGCGCGTGTGGACTTGAAGGATTTTCAAACTAAAGGGTGGACTTGCGGCTCCAAGAAATGTGTATAGTGGACCTCTCCCTAACTGGCCCCAAAATCTAACTCAGGGAAGTAAATATGGTATTATAAATTATAGAGACAAAATATATAATTATCTAAATTTGAAGGAAATTTTGTAATTTGATAAAAATTCAGATTGAAACAAATCATAAATAATAGACAAAATCGAAACAATCAAAGCATGAGGACCAAATTGAAACCTATATAAACTATAAGGACAAAATTGAGATATTAAAAAATATAAGGACCAAATTGAAGCCCACCTATAACTATAAGGACTAAAATACTTGAAATAGCTAAGTTTTTACAACAGCTGGCAATGGTAGGTGGTAGTGGTGGGGGTAGGTTGTGGTGGTAGTTTTCGGTAATGAGCGTTGGTGGTGGTACTCGACTTTATAGTTGGAATCAACAAAAATTGGTTGGCTAGTGGTATAGAAAGGACAAAGGTCCCTGCAGTACATTGGTGCATTACCATATGTAGGGCACTTCGTTATGTCTATCGAATTTTTTTTTCCGAGGATTTGAATCATTCATGTTGTAGAGTAGGTCGAGTGGATCATTAAAAAATTAAATTGAACAAATATCATTAGTTTGTTGGTCAAACAACTTTAATCATAGAAAATTCATGGTCAGCATAAGTCAAAAAATGTATAGTGAGATAAATTTATATTGATCAAGTAAATATTAATGACCGAATAACCTTAGTTTCGGTTAACTTACAGTGTTCAACGACATATACAAATTGAACGATTCAGATCACGATGACATGTTCTCAGTTGAGCATAACTAGGCGCCCTACACCATTGTAGTGTATTGGCACACTACAAGAACCCTTTTTTATAGTACATGAAATTGTTGAAGATTGATGAGTTCCCCTCTCCCTCCTCAAACCCAATTAGGAACTTTGTCATCGAGGATATCAGGGGCATCAGATGCTATTGGGAATAGCCTTGTGTATTTTACTTATGGTTATGTTTGTATTTGAAATAAACATCTCTGTTGAGATCTAAAGATCGGTTTAGAAGTCTAGCTGGTGGTGGTGAGCATACAAAAACAGAAAACCTTATTGGGATTTCAAATTTGGGAGTTTTGAAGAAAAGATTGTTCACTAATCTCGGGGCATTGCTATGAACCTGATTCATTTATGTGGTGGAACCCACACATTTGTTTTGGACTATAAACCAAATGTGTAATAGAAAAGAGGTAACAACATCAAGTGTCGGAACTAGAGAAATTGTTCTCTCCAATCCATTTGAAGGAATTGGAAAGGAGTTGGACTCGGTGAAGGAGGCTTCTTAGGGCATCCACAGTGGGTTCTCTATACTTGGCTCCTAAAAAGACTCTTAAGTTGACACATAAACAAAAGTGGGGTCCAATTTTGTGTTGTCAAGGACTTGCTAATTTAGGAGCGTGAGAGCATTCTAATGGGCTCTCTAAAATTGGCTCCTAGACTATGTTCTAAGACTATGTCCTTTTCTCTTTCCCTCTCTTTTCATCACTCCCAACTCCCTTCTTAAACTTAGCTAATGTGGTAGGAGCCATGATAAGAAGCCATCCTTAAAAGCTTCTATGGATAGCCCATTGAAGTCATTAATTGACCATATGAATTGTTAAATGTTAGGAGCCTCACCTATGAGTTTTTTTAAGAATCCACTGTGGATGCCCTAAAGCTTGTGGGAATTGAGAGGATTTTGGGTATTAGGCCCCGATTGGATGGAGGATTAATTTAAGAGGAATAAGTGTGTGTGTGTGTGTGTGTGT
>JAXBDA010009143.1:0-13202 GCA_036023075.1 Gaultheria prostrata
GCCGCCCCCACATCTCGTCTCTAACTCTTCCACAGGCCACACTCACCATAGTCGTCTACTTGTAGTCTAGTATAATTGGTGTTGAGTAGAAGACAACAGTCAAGTGTCAACAACCATATAATGGTTAAATTATTAATTATATGCATATGATGGCAACAGAACCAATTGCTTATCTTTTGTTTTGGTTAAATGTGTCTTTATTTGTACACGAAATTTTGGATCCCCAAATCCCTGTGGGGATCCCCGTTCCCCGCATTGGGGTGGGGATGGAGACTAAAAAAAAATCCCCAGTGGTGATTGGAGCGGGGATGGGGATTGGTATGAGGGTGGGGATCGGGGATGGAGGTAGTGGTATCCACCCCCTCCCCTCCCCATTGCCATCCCTATTTCTCTTTCCATTGAGCCTTGATTTCGAAGAAGTGCACCAGTGAAATGCAATTTTTTGCCCCAAGGGCCACTGTCCAGCAATTCTCCCTAGTCATGGAGTCAGAGTCTCTTCTTAAAAGAGTACAAACACAAATTTGGTTCGACAGACCCATACATTGTAGTGTTGCTTTTGTGGGGCGTTCCATCAAGTGTGCTGGGCAGGCGTCCAAAGCAAACCGTAAGCAACATATCGTGGACGAAATGTGTCTTAAGTACAGAGTGTCACACTTGCTTTGATTACCATTTGGTTCTCATCGATCGATTTCCAGATTTTGCATTCTGATTTAGTTTATTGCGTTCATATTATCTGTTAATAACAAAAAATAAACATATTTGCTAACAACCTTAAGATAGATTTTTAGCTTACTTTTGTGCGTATATATTTTGTGTTCGATTCGATAAGAGAACACATACACGTTGAGATATTTGATGCAAAGTTATCACAATCGTAACTACACGGCATAGTAGAAGTTTTGTTTTGCTCATAAGAATATGAACACCGAATAAATTATCGACTCATTTCGTGGCGTTTACTGTGAATTCCTCTCATTGTTCACATGAGTATATTGCATGTGATGGAATTTACATGTGGTTATTCTTTCATGGGCATATCGGTATGCGCATATTACTGCTTTGTGATTTGAACTCTAATTGGTTTTTTCTGGACAAAAGAAATTTATTAATCTTTGAACAGAAAAACAATGATTAAATGGACCAAAGGAAGAGGGGGCAAAAAACTCCACCAATCCGAGATCCAAAAGAAACAAAGACGAGCAAGAAGCCAATCACGCCCACTACGACCATAGAAAAATACCACCCAAACCAAACACTCAAAACTTACAAGACACAGGCCCAACCAAAGAGCCTAAAAAAACAAAGAGAGGCTAAACTCCTTCACAACAGAAGCCCAAAAAAGAGACGACCCGAAACAAGAGAAAACAACCAATAGCGATACCCTGGAAACCAGCTTCGAAATCCCTGCAACAAAAGAAAATAGCCAGACATCAAGAAGGATAAGCCCCGATAGAACGAGAATGGGGGCCTGCAGTGAGGCAACTCACTACAAGGGTGTAGTGAGTCCCATCCAGCCGTCCATCTCGACACCGACGGCTCGGATTTAATATGAACTCCAAATAATTCGAGCCGTCCATTGTTTGGATTAAAATTCGAGTGTTCATTACCAAGATGGACAGCCGGATGGGCCCTCACTACAGGGCCCCCGCTCCCGGGAGGCGCCATCTTCCAACTCATCATAATCCCCATCCATCAATTCCTCTAAATCCCTATCGGCTCTCTCAGCAGAATTGGCGATCTCCAACTCAATAATTGCGACGTTTGGTGGATTTTGAAATATTTGGTTCCAACATTTGATAAAATGATGCTCAATTGATGTTCTCTTATTCATTGTTATGTTTCCCCAAATAAACGGCACTACTGTGTAGGCAACATTTCAGTACCATGCGTATCACTTGGTACTGGTGGCTTGGTGCCCATTAATTTCCTTAATTATTCTTGTTATCGGTTTTTGCACTGATTGCAAAGATTTTGGAATAATCGCGTATGAAGCGGTGCCTTGTTTTCCAATAGCAATAACGTTTCTTTTTGTACGTAGTACCTTGTTTCTTTTGGGTTGTGACTTTTGGTGCCATGACAATTTATTATCTTGAAACCACATTTCGAATTTGATTAACTGAAATGAGTTATGCCTACCCATAGATGTATTTCACATGTGTAATTTTGAATTGATATTCTATGCATCGGGACTCACTTGGTTTTGAATTGATAGTTTTGGATCGATCCATATATCTACTTAAAAGGAAAAATTTCAAAAAAGACTTCAAACTTTGATCACAATGTCTCATAAGCCTCCAAATTTCACTATATGTTAATTAAGCCTCCGAACTTTGCACATTTTCATCAATTTGGCTCATGCCGTCAGTTTCTTCACTCGCCTAATGGAAAGAGTCGATGTGGCACCTGAACACTACAAAACGACGTCGTGGAGGACCTAGGTGCCCATTTTGTAGGGAAAATGGAACTCATGTTTTTTGTTCTCCCGCCATTTACATGCCTCATTCTATATATACACCCCCAAACTACACTAAATAACCCTATCCTCACTCCCCTCCTCCAACTATACTGTACATCCCCAGTCCATTTATAGGCTATTTTCTATCTTATCTCCCTCCATCTCATTGGAAAAATGGGACACTCAGACGGAGTATTAATGCATTAATACTCTGTAAATATTGAACTCTATTTTTTTAGAAACCATGGCCATTTTTTGGGGTAAAAAACTGTTGAGAACATGTGTGAATGATAAGTCCCACATCGGATAAATAGAAAAAATGTTGGACATTAATATACAATTGGGTGACTCACCACTTACAAGGCTTAGCCTTTTAAGTGGATATGAGTCATTCAATGTATATTGGGTCCATGTAATGTGGTGGACTCCGTGGATACTCCCCAACGGATTGGGCCTACGCGCACACGGGCAGACCTCAGGCGGATCAGACTCCTAACAAGTGGTATCAGAGCCGATGGCTGACAATCTATGGGCAGACTCTCTTGGAAGCATCGGTGGTTGTGGGCTTGCACGGAGACTCTCGGAGGAGCGGAAAAATCCATTGTAACTCTCGATGGAGCAAGAAAATTCCTGGTGCGTGCGGCAGGTGGCCGGCAGCAAGGTGGCTCTCGGTGGAGTGGGTACTCTCGATGGAGCAAGAAAAAATTCCTGGTGCGTGTGGCACCTGGCTGGCAAGCAAGGTGGCTCTCGATGGAGTGGGTGCGGTAAATAAGCCCAGGTTAGGACACAGTGTTGGAGAGATAGATCAAGAATGAAGGGGGAGTTAAGTGGGGATCAGATCGAGGGGGAGCTAGGCCCAATGCATGGTTCACACATGAGGGGGAGATTGTTGAGAACATGTGTGAATGATAAGTCCCACATCGGATAAATAGAAAAAATGTTGAACATTAATATACAATTGGATGACTCACCACTTATAAGGCTTAGCCTTTTAAGTGGATATGGGTCATTCAATGTATATTGGGTCCATGTAATGTGGTGGACTCCGTGGATACTCCCCAACGGATTGGGCCTACGCGCACACGGGCAGACCTCAGGCGGATCAGACTTCTAACAAAAACAAAGTATTGATGCAGCAAACTGCATGTGGGTAAAAATAGAGTGGTGAGATCTCGGCCTCCATTTGGGAAAGACACAGCCAACCAATGTTGCAAGGAACAGAGTATCCATGTGCATTACATAGCCAAGCCATACTCAACACAAAAACAGATCAAGCATGTGCAATATAAACAACATAAGACAACAAGCGAACATGGCCAATATATTGAAAGGCAGATGGCAAAACCCAAATACATAATTTAGGTTCCAAAAGCAAACCATTAAAAAAATGGCCAAACCAAAACGGATTCCATCCACCACCAGGTTCTCGCATGATCCAACCCATTTTTGTCTTCAAACTGTTTCGATCGAGAGGATTAACAAACTGTTTTTTGTTGACAGGATCAAGAATGATTAAAAGGATCGAGAACCGTTTTGAGAGATAGAGAGAGAGAAAGGGAGAAAGAGAAACAGAGTACGTGGTAACCCTACTGTGAAGTGGGTATAACATTGGCACGTGACATTCCATTATCCCACTAAAATGGGCACCTAGGTCGTCCACGATGTCATTTTGTGGTGTTAAGGTGATACATGGACTTTTTTCGTTAGGCAAGTGACGGAAATTAACGGCATGGGCCTAATTGATGTAAATATGTAAAGCTCAAAAGTTTAATTAACATTTAATGAATTTTGGAGGCTTATGGGACATTGCGGTCAAAATGTGGAGAATTTTTTGTGATTTTCCAATACTTAAATATATGCAATTTTATTAGTTTCATCACTACTACACTGCTTAGCAGAAGGCAAAACCCTTCGTTTCCGTTCTTGTGGTGTTCTTTCAACATAAGAATAGAAACATGACTTTTCTATCATTGGTCCACGAAGATTTTTAATTGTTTGGTGCAACATGATGCATCATTTGGTAACCAAAGGATCCGTTGCTCTACATTGTTTGACGGGAAAATTTTCAAAATAGCCTCCAAACTTTGACCTTAATATCAAATATATTCCCAAACTTAATAAAATTTCATGCGCACTCCCAAACTTCGCTTCCGTTATTCAATTCTACTCCCACCGTCTGAATCCGTTGTCGCACTAACGGAAAATGATGAGTTGGAGGTTAATGGAGGGTAAAAAAATGTTAGTGGGGCACAACTGCCCTAAAACAACGTAGTTATGGGGTGGCCGAAAAAAAAGAAAAGAAAACCTAAAATCAGTCTATCTCTACCTCCTCCCCTTATCTCTCTCTCCCCCCAAAACCCACCTCCCTCCTCTAGCTGCGAATCAACACTCCTCCTCCCTTGCTTTGCCACTGCCCTGCACGCCGGCGCCGGCGACCGACTCCTCCCCAAATGCTTACTCTCAACCCGCTGGTAAAAACTTCCCATGTTTTGCACTGTTCCCCTCACTCGCCACCACCGCCGCCACGGAGGACTGATTTACGTTTTTAATAGAGGGGGCTAATTTACATTTTCAGCTTCAGTTGGAAACCCAGTTCCTGGTTTATCTGCCCCATTTTCAACTTCAATTGGGTAATTTTTGAAACGATGATTCTTATTCACCACATCGGTCACTCCTCAACATCTCAATCTTTCGGTTAAGTTAATTCCCAATTTCATTTTCATAAAGAATGAATTCGTCTAATGCGTCACCTTGGTTCCTAACAAGTACACATAGCAATATTTCGTGCTATTATCAATAAAAGTAATGAATACTTAATGTCACCCCGTGTTTGGACAAATTTTAAATCACATACCTCACTGTTGATTTTTTTTTTTTGGTTGAAAATGTCAAGATATATCATAACAACGCCATCCGGCAACGATTACATCAAAAGACAGGAATGAAAACCAAAACTACTAACAAATGAATCGAGCATGGCATGGAAACCACAGGCTCACAGACACACCTGCCGGAGCAAACTTATCACCTACGTGACAGAATGATGAATCCTATCAAATGTTAGCAGAAGAGAACCCAAAAGGTACCCGACTCAAACCATAACACAATACAACGCATATGTAATCAAAACAAGATAAACAACCAAAAGCAACAAAACAACCAAATAAGCCAGCTAGGGCGACTCAGCGAGGTGTTTACCTCACTGTTTACTATGTTCAATAGTTCGGTGCTTCTTTCATTTAGGCTAAGTTTCCCACTTGATAAAATGAGATTTTTCATTTTAGGTGAGTTTTATGAAGGTGTGATAAAATCACATTGTTTCCTCACTTGATAAAATCTACTTTTGATAAAACCTCCTCTCAATGGCTTATTTACCAATTTGTCCTTCTTTTCTTTCATCACCTACAAACAAAAAATAAACGTTAAAAACTTATCCAACAGTACCAATGTTTTTTTACAAAATATTTACTTTGAACCTAGTAATTTTTTTCCCCCTCATTCATCAACATCCACCATAAATACATGGAAGAGTCAAGAGTGAGGTTGGGTGTGTGTGTGTGTTTGTGTTTGGCGTAAGGTGGGGTTCCAGACAAAAGTTAATGTGTTGGGGGGCAAAATGGTAATTTGGCCTAACATTTGAGAATGACTTTGATAAAATCTCTTCCAAGCTTTTTATCAATTGAGAGACTTTTTTTTATAAAATCTCAGATTTTATGAGATAAAATGAAGTGGGAAACTTAACCTTAATTGAAAAGAGACATTTACCACTTGAACCCTCACAATGGAAACCACTTGCCTATCCTGCTCATTTCTTAAATGAGAGGAACATGTTCCGTAAGAACCACTATTATTGCACCAAAGAGCGATTGTAAAACAACTAAGGACAATACGATCACGTAATGCAATGGTAGACCCGTTTCTGATTTCTAATCTTATACTCTCTCCGTACACTTTTATAATGTGGAATTTTCCATTTTGGGTTATCCCTTATAAATGTGTGTTTTAAAAAGTTAATGGATAAAAATTTGTACAATTATCATTTTACCCTTTTGAAAAGTTAGTGAGTAAATAGTTAACGGATAAAAGTTGAGGATAATTTTGGAAAGTGGAGGTAAAAGTTGATGTGGGTAAAATGTGTAATAATGATATTTTTTTAATAAGTTGAATTTACGAACCACACACTTAAAAAGGGATGGAGAGAGTACATGCAAAGATGTCAAATACAATATGCTTCCAACAAATGGCAATGGACATACATGCACATGCTTTATCAAACATTTCCATTTACATTTGGAAAGATTCCAGAGTCCACACATTCACCAAATATCCCAATGGTTATGTACAAGTCATGCAATATGACTAATTCTCGGAAAATATACATTTATTCTCAATTCACCATAACCAACATAATTGATTTCCATGATATCAAAATACATGTGTGAAATCTGTGTGCGAAATTTCAAATTTGGATTTTAATCAAGTCATAGACATTTATGCATTTTCCCTTCTGACTTAAACTACCAACATAGGTAATAATCCTATGAGACATTCTTTTATATCATGCACAAAACTGATTAGACTTGAAGCATACATGATATAACCAAGGGTTTATAGCCTAACGGTTATCTCCTTGTTCTTCCACAAACGAGACCAAGGTTCGAGTCTCGGCAGAGGTGTTTGAGATTTAGGGCTATGGATAGCTTCTAGACCTCCTCTGGACTAACTCACTAACTCCCCTACTAATTTCACACTGATGTATATCGAATGACAAGAAAAAAAAAAAAAAAGCATACATGATATGAAGCGAGGATCAAAAGACCCCAACTAACGCAATGATAATACAACTCATGATACCACAATCAACAATGTCTAACCCTAGAGAATTTATATGACCAAGCATATGTTCCTTCTAGTCACCACAAAAATAATACTACATTTTTCCACATTAAATCTGAATCCAATAGATGCATAAAAAAAGAATCCCAAAAAAGATCTTTTGCCCCTTAGCAAAACCTTATCCTTTTTAACTGATAAAATGACTTGTAGGCATCTGTACACATGGACCAGGGGACCTTTTTTTTTTTTTTTTTTATAAGCAAATTTTTTTATTAATCATCGTAAAGGAGAGACAATTACAATGATTAAAAGGAAAAGAGCGAAGGCATCACAATCAAAACAAAATATCCCAACTAGGTTGACACCCTTGGATTGGACAATCATATGCCGCTTATCACCAAAACCAAGGAAGGATGACAAGATGCCAACCAACAGTACTGAAAAAACGAGATACAACATAAGAACCATTACACATAAAAATTCTGATCCAACTAAAACACACAAACTGATGCAGTGACGGAAAGAGGCCTGCAGAAATATCTCTAGAAATCCAAGACAACGATCAGATCCGAGACGGTTCCAAGTACTTCACCAAATCTCAATCTTTCAATACTATTCTAGATGCCTTTACCATTCTAATCCCCTTCAAACATCTCTTAAAGTCTTCAACCGAGCAAGTCTTCAAATCAAAATTGGCTTTACACCAGAAAGCCACACGAGTTTTTATTCTATCCACCAGATTTTCCAAGTCTAGATTAGTTCATTGGAATATGATCTATACGGTTTCTCTCCAACCATAAAGACCGCAAAACGCACTACACGATGTACTGCACTGCATCCAACCGTCCTTTTCGACAATGAATGATTTGAATTTAATCCAAACAATAGATGGTCGAATTAAATTCATTGCTCGAATTAAATCCGAGCTGTGCATTAGTAAAATGAAAAGTTAAAAGACGCACTAGTATTAAAACCATGGAATGTGCTAAAAACTTACAACATGAAGTAAACGGGAAAAGTTTCCTTACAACCAGGAGCACCAACCCGCATGCTAACCACGCACTAGACAGCTATCCTGTGGAAACAATCAACAGAATTGCCACCGACAACTATAAGTCCATGTACCATCGATGGTGATGGTCTGGTGGGTAAGGTGTCTCACATTTTTTGGGGAGACTCGGTTTCGAGTTTTGTCAGTGGCAAGGGATTAAGAAAGTACACACTTATACGGTTATACCCACTTGTACCTAGGTGGTGTCATGGTGACGCCTGTTTTCACGGATAGTAGTTATGACTCAAACCAGACATCCCACTGACGGATCGGGAGCCCCTATGGTCACGCCCAATGACCATGTATTCTCTAATCGAACTTTCCTCCAATTAAAGAACAAATATTGAAATTGTACTCCCAAAGTAAAAAATCTATTGTTTTCCAGAATTCAGTCGACATAGCTGTTGTTTTCCACAATTCAGTCGACATAATCATAAGATCGAGGACATAAACATAAGATCAAACCGAAGTTCGGGATCCAGATCTTAATCATAAGATGAAACTGAAGTAAGAAAGCAACGACACGTAATGTCATTCCAGTTTCAAAACCTTTGTTATTACCCTTTCCACTATCTAGAGACTAAACATTTAGCTATCTAATCTCAAGATTAAACAGTAGAATGGCATGCAATAAGACAACTTATCCAGTACTAACACTGTAATCCGTGCAACGGTGCAATGATCAACTTCTACTGACTGTAACAAATATCTTAATTTTACATCCATTGTATCTAAATAACACTGCTATTCGTACCGATGGAGGTGCACTGACCGACCTCGGAGGACCCATTTTTGGGTCTCACATGAACGATCCAAACAGTTCTTTCATCTTAGAATGATTTTCCGAGGGGCTCTCGTCATGAGAAATCAACTCCATCAGACGTGTGTAAGGTTTTGATCTAAAATCCCCCAATTTCAGGATCAACCACTTATACACGTTTGATGGAGCTGATTTCTCGCGAGACTCGCAAAAAATCAGTCTAAGATGAATGATCGGCTCGGATCGTTCGTGTTGGGGACCCAAAAGTGGGTTCCCGAGGTAGGTCGGCGCACCACCGGTGGATGGGGGTCGGTACCCCTTGATTAACTGATTAAAAAAAATGTCTTATACAGGAAACACTGTAATCGTGTAATCAAATTTTTTTATTTTTTTCTTGATGAAAGAACAACCCCATGGGAGGGCCACTAATTGGACCCACCTATAAAGTGTAAACCTCTAGATGAGCCTAAGCAACCACCGCCTCGAGAGGAGTCGAACTAGCCCACTGGTGGTGTGTAATCAACTTCTACTGATAGTAATGAATATCCCAACTCTACCTCTGCAGTATCAAACATGTCGACGGCCTTGTTTGGTTTGGTTTTTAGACCGGTTTTTTCAATTATTACTCAATCATTAGTCACATTTATCTCCAATCAGTATCTTTATTCATTCTTATTTTTTTCTCTATCTCTTCACAATCATTATTCTTATTTTTAATTATTACTCTAATTTCTACACCCAATCATTATCCAAAAAATGAAACCTAAAACCCAAACTAAACAGCTTCCGTGTAATCAATTTCTACTGCTAATAAATATCCCAAATTTACCTCCACAGCTCCACTGTATCAAGTACTCCTACGTCTTATCCCAAAAGACACTGCAACCCGTGTAATCAACTTCTAACAATGGTAATCAATACCCTAATTTTTTTTCCTTTTATCGGCATCAATATCCTGACTTTACCTCGTATCAGACGAAAGGTGATTTGACATTCAAATATTGAAACCCATGTGAAAGCCCATTACCCGACTTTACCTCGTACTTCATCAAACAAAAGGTAGAGTCCGGGGCCAGATAAACCACCAACTGTGTTACAGAGGTCTTGTATTCCATTGGTTACATTCTCATCGGTGCCTATTACCTAATATGGTTCCAACCAAGGATGGAGTTAGGGGACAAGTGGTGGCGGCCGTTACCACAAGGTTTTAAAAAAATGTAATTATTATGTAGAAAATAAATTTCTATCCCCGAATTATATAGACTCGCCACCACTGAATTTTTTTAAACTTTCATCCTCATAATGCAGTTTATTTTTTTATTTTTGAAGTACATATTCTCGCCACCACAACCATAAAATTCTGGCTCTGTCCTTTGGTTCCAATATGTATACTACTGAAACGATAAAATCAAGATTTGATAAAATTAACATTTGCTGTTGATTTTATTAAATGTGGAAGAGGTTTCAAACATCTTGACTTTATTCCGATTTTATCATTTGGGAAACTAAGGCCTTAAAGAATCAATCACATACTGATCCAATATGAATTTGTTATATGAATAAGAATTCAAAACACTGATTTTTTTTTTACAACCTCATATGAAAACTCAAGGTTTTAATAAAATAAATAAATAAATAAATTGCTGATAAACCCACTGACTAAAGACATTGTAAAATAGATTGAGGTCGTCCGAAAGGAACAATACTTTTTCTTGAAATCCACTGTACTGAAATTGGAAAAGTTATGTGACGAATACAATTAGCAAAACAGATGCTAAATAGAATAAGCTACGAATTTCTCAAAACAACTTCTGTTCTTAAACAGATCCGAAAACCCGTATATCACAAAATCTAGAAAACAGGTTGTAAACTGTTTTATCTCACCAAGAAAATTTGGACGATAAAACAGGCACTGTTTTACCAAAAATAGTCGAAAATTGTCGTCTTCATATTGTAGGAAAAACAGCGCTTAAAAACACTAAATGCATTTAACAAATTTTGGAAATTATCAATTGGAACAAAAAGTATAGTATCTGAAATAAAATACAGAAACTATAAATCACACAGTGCTCTTAAAACGAATTTGCAGCCTCATCGGAGGTTCTAAAGGTTTTGTCGGCGTTAGTCTCGCAGGACAGCTCGGTCAAACTCAGTAGCAGAAGCCCCGTTTGGACTGCTCGTGAACCAACTGTGTTAGTACTCTCTTTGGAAAGGAAGAAAGAATCAAACACGTTAATATGAGCATAACAATTTATAATTGCTTCGACCCTTTTTAATTGATCGAGTATACTAATCAATTTTTTTATTTTTTTCAGGCTATTCCCCATACAAGAATATGTGGAGAGACACATCGATGGTCTCCTACCAGAATCGGATGTATGCGTCTCGTGCTAATCTTAGGCTGTTCGATTGTTGATCGGTGGAGGTTCGGGTGATTCTCTCATGGTCGTCTCAGGTCCCTCGGTGTAAGGTTTGCTTCTATTCTGATCATGATATCTCATCACTCTTCTGGGTATTCCATTCACACTTTGTTTGTTGATAATCTACCAGACGATGTTGGCATTAGATGGTTTAGAAATCTCTTTTCCAATTTCGGTAAGGTGTTAAGGGCTTTTATTCCAAGAAAAAGAAGTTTGAGGTCTGGTCATAAATTTGGTTTCATCTCCTATCAATTCAAACGTGAGGCCGACCATGCATTAGCAAGAACAAATTCTCTTTGGATTGATGGTAGGAACCTGATTGTGAAAAAGGCTTGTTACAACAACTCCCAAACCCAGGGTTCTGAGAAAAAAGGGTTCTACAATTCTGATTTTGTTAATTCTGGAGGCAACTTTCAAAGTTCTTTTGGATCTCAATGGAAATTCAAAACGTTTGCTGAAGCTGTTAAGAATAAACATGGATTGGGGCATGTTGATACAGCCACATTCATAGTCCAACCTCTTGCCTCTGAATGGCTTTCCAGGAGTGCCATTGCCAAACTAAAAGTCCCATCCACTACCGAGCTGGTCCTAAAATCCTTGGAGATGGCTAATTATTCTGATGTTTCAGTTAAATCATTGAGAGGGCTTTCTATGATTATTACTTTTAAATCTAAAGAGGCTAGAAATTTTGCTTTATCTGATGGTAATCTGAGTAATTGGTTTGTTTCTTTTAAATCCTGGAATGGAGAGTCTGCTAGTCTCTCGAGATTTGCTTGGTTAAGATGCAGAGGTATGCCTTTACAAGCCTGGAATCTCAACTCTTTTAAATGTATTGGTAATTATTGTGGTCAATTCATTACTTTGGATGAAGAAACAACCTTAGAGCACTCATATGATATTGGCAGAATGCTTATTTCTACTGAATATCAAGAGAAAATTGAAGAATGGGTCAAGGTCGTTGTACATGGGAAGTCCTATAATGTTCGTATTTGGGAAGAAGAATGTGATGACCCTTTCAATGTTATCCCCAAGTTCAAGTGCAATGTGGGGTTTCAATCTGGTGAGGTTAATGCTCAGCTGGACACTGGTAATTTTATGGGAAACTCTGGTGAGGTTAATTCTCTACCTGACTGCCCTTTCCCTAAGCATGCTGTTGGGGTGGCAATTGTTAACTCTGGAATTAGAAAGTTTGTTCCAGTACACAAGAATGCTGAGATGCTAGCTGCTGTTGAAACCCCCCAAATTCAAACTGGAATAAATTTAGAGCATACAGACCAACACTCTTGTACTCCTAGGAAGGTTGTGGCTCTAGAAGGGGATGAGAGTAGTAAGGAGGACAACTCAAATCTCTCACATGGACTGGATTCCTTCGTTGAGGATTCAGATGGTACATTTATGGCTTTTGATCGAGACAAATCAATATCACAGGAAAAAGAAGCAGCAGTTACCGAAAAAGTTTGTAAGGCAAAGCCAAATGAAGGTGGCTGCTTTGATGATGTGGTTAATGTTGTGGCTATTGAGGTTAACAATAATACTCCTGCTGGCTCAGTGGAGAAGGGTACAATCGAGGAGAACGATACAGAAGTTGATAACACTTTGGAGGATCTGGATTGCAACAGTAGCGAAAACAGGGATGGAGAACCTAATGGTGACCCCATTATGGATCATCGCAACCCTATT
>JAXBDA010009144.1:0-13198 GCA_036023075.1 Gaultheria prostrata
ATTACCAAATTGCCCTTCATATGAAAAAGGTGACTCTTGAAGTAAGGGTAATTTGGTAATTTCAGGTTGAATAAAGACAAAAAGGGAGTGTGTGGGGATAAAAGGGGGGTGTGGAAATCATTTCCCTAAATTGTATTGTAGATTCAAACTTCTTGTTGGATTAGTGGATCACACTTCAATTGCATGCCATCCAAAAATCTTAAATTTCTGATATAATCTTGATAAGTTTTCTGAGTACGTAGCCTTGTTTATATTGATGAAAGCAGTCGGGTGGATTGTCAGACGTATTTTTGCGACAAAAAGATAGAAGATTGAATCGAACAACAACAATCTGATACAAATGGAGATCATTGTAAAGCATATTGCATTAGTATACCTTCATCTGGAAATTTTCATACCAATGTACTTTCAAGAGTATATGGGTAGGCGCGATAGAACTATTCTCCAATTGACATTTTTTCTTTTTTTGGAACAGCGATTTTAATTTTTTTTTAATTAATCTTGAAAGTGATATTTTCAAGCAATTCATCAATCTTGAATATTCTTAACATCGAGTCGACAGAGAGGAAGGGGTCAATCGAGCGAATGGGCGCGAAAAAGAAATACTTTTTTCAGAAGAAATTAGGAAAAATGGAGTTGGTCATGATATAGAAGTTTTAGAATTATGATCCCCCTAAAATGCAAGATTAATGATCATGACATTTTTTAGTACAGAAGTAACCATCTCCTTTATTTTGGAAAGTTGACAAGTAAGGCCTTTTCTTGCAATTGGATCCAACCATTTAATCGATCGAGTCTCTAGCTAGTAGTTTGAGTTTTCAAACACCACAAGTCTAGCGAGCCGCATAATAGCTTGTTCGACATTGGTCTAAAAGGTAATGAGCTTTAAAAGAAAATTAAATTAAAAAAAAAAAAAACCCTAACTCGAGTAACTTGGTTTGTTTAACGGCTATAGTTAGAATTATCAGTAAGAGAAAAAAAAAATGTTAGCTAGAATTAATCTCTCCTTTGGAATTGTGTGAAATCCTAAACTCTGTTTTCCTTGATTGAGAACAGAACTCCCACATCAAAAGTGAAGCAAAGCAACGATAAAAACAGAAGACAAGGGAAACCCCTGCCCATTTTGTTCTCCGTGGCAATATATGTTGATGAATATTCCTACAAATTCGAGTTCTGCTGAGTTTCCACTAAAAATACAGTCTTCCTATTGTAGTCAAAAGTGAGTGTAGTTTCCGCTGAAAGATATTTTTGTGATGTATGTGAGGATGATATCTTGTCTTCAAGTTATAGATAACAGACAAAGATACCGAAAATACTCTTTAAACGATAGTAGAAACTCATATAACCACATATAAACTCAAACTATATGAGCGATCAATGAAGATAGGCAGATGGCTAAACTCAAACTTTTAAATTCTCAAAAAGTAACAAGTTCCGAGTTCAAATTTTCGGAACCACTCGATGCTTTGGGGCCACCTAGAATTTTCTTTTTTTCCTAGACGATAGGATATTAGTACGAAAGTCAAGGCAAGGGGTATCGATGCTATTCCCTCAACTCGAACCTATAACCTAGTACCAAAGTATTGATACACGATCACAGGAGCAAGAGACGACGGAAATCTGGGGGGTGTAGTGCCCCCAAAGCATACATCGTGTAGTGCCATATCCGACCATCAATTTCGACAATGTACGATTCAGATTTAATTCAAGCAACGAATGATTCATATTTATAAAAGTTGGCATTAAATTCTAACCATACATTGTCAAAGTGGATGGTTAAACGGGGGCACTGTACAATGTACTGCTTTGGGGGCACTATACTGGAATTTTGTTATCTGGGCAAACATTAACTACTGTTTTTTTTCGAATTAGCCATCATATTTTATTGCACTCCTCAACTCCGTAGTCAAGGGTTCGCCTGGTGGTCAATGCCGGAAACTTAGGAGTTGGCTCTTCTAAAGTCTCGGGTTCAAAATATATCAGGTGCTATCAACTCATTTAGGGTCAGTCCATAGAAGTTTTGATTCGGCTTTAATTGGGCTCTCCGCAAATTAACGGTGGGATTGAACCCCTAAAATTAGTCGAGGTATGTAAACTGGCAAATGTTTTCAAACAACTTTAATACTAGTATAAAACACCCTTCACCATCAGCCGAACCCCATAAAAAAAAATAGCTGAACAGATTTTCAAAGTCCAACTTTTTGTTATACATAACTTAGAGAAAAACGCTAAGTGGTGGCTAACTCATGCGGTAGAGCTCTTGGATGTTCCACACTGCATCTCGGTAGGGATGACAATTTCACCCGAAACCGATGGATGCCCGAACCAAACCGATCCTATCGGGGAGGTTTTTTTTTTTCCCCCTACCCATGGGGCGGGTTTGGTTTTCGAAACATGATAGCCGTCGGGTTTGGATTTGGTCTTAGCAAGTATTCGGCCAAACCCATACCTGAACCCAAACCGAATCCAAACCGATCCATATAATATTACTTATAGATCATGTTGCTGGTTTCTACTTTTTAAAAAAATTCCTTCGATGTTTTTTAGCTGGTGCGGGTTAAACACATTAAATTTTTTTTATTATTTAGTTATTTCCTTTGATTATGTTGGAATTTTGGTGTTTAATGGTAAAATATTATGGCATGTTACTTTTTATTTTAATATATAATCTTTTTCCTTCATATGTTCATTAAGGGAATGAATATTAATGTGGATTTGGTGCGGTTCGGATAAAATCCAAATCCATATGGTTTGGTTATGGTCCACTAAAAATCATACCCATCGGATATCGGTTTGGATTTGGGTATAGATAAATACTTTGGGTTTGGGTATGGTAATTGCAAAATCCAAACCAAACCGATCCATTGCCATCCCTACATCTCGGGATCGAGTCCCCCTCCTCCCATGTCCCCTCTCCCTATGTAATCGAGTAGGAATACCGAATGATAAAAAACAAAAAAAAAACAAAAAAAAAACACCACCATATTCAACTAAACTTTCATGAGATGATACTAGTCATCAATTAAGAAAGATTAGCCTCACAAATCAGCCTTTTATAAAAGTCAGCAAGAGATCATCTTGTCAATTTGTGCGGCAATTTTGTAAAGATCCCAAAAAGGTTCTTCTCGTCTTTAATTAACTTTGCATGCTTCAAATAATTGGTGTTGTAGTTTGGTCCAGAGCACATTTATTTATTGAGAAAACATTATTTTCACCGCCGGCGGAAACAAATATTTTCTCCAAATCAATCACAGTGGTTCGGTGTGATAGTACACCATTACGCGGACCGCTGTGATTGATTTGGAGGAAATATTTATTTCCACCGCCGACGGAAGTAATTTATTCTCTTATTTATTTATTTATCCGCCACAGTCCATAAGAGTCGGTCAGTAGACTTTATGCTCAAAAAAACGCTACACAATCATTTGGCCAAACTCCAATATCCGGGTTTCCTTTTCGTTGGGGACTTCCTTTTCGTGTTAGGCGCCAATGGAAAAATATACTACTCCTTCACTATTGTTCAAGTCAAGTGTGATATTGTTAGCCCATGGCCTTTACGGATCAATGCTTATACTTCGTCTTCTTCGGGTTCGCCTGAATCCACTGCTTGGGTGCATGACAACCTATCACATGCATGCATAGTTGCATACCGCCTGCCCGTGTTTGATACAAATACTGTGCTCTATCAGGTCCTTCCGTGTTCTACAGAGGTGCTTAATTTACATTGCTTGTTGGAAATTAACTTCAGGCGTTGTTGCCTATGATATTAGTACCAAATCGGTTTCCTTGTTGTAGATTATATAACATTCCTGGTGATGAGGAATATGTCGACGAGAAAGGCCGGGGTGTGCAGTTTGTGTTAAGGAGATAAGGAAAGGAATGCTGGGTTGTATTCTTATGGCTGTTGCAGGTACTTGGGGAATCTGGAGACAAAGCTTATATACATTCGGCTTCGGATCACTGATAATTTTCAATGACCCGAAGCCGAATGCCCACCCGAAGCTTATGTGGGCTCTTGTCTATTGGTCGTATATGGTTGCACACTGGTGACATTGTTGTTGATAACTTGCCGTGGTGTCATAATTCCTTATGAACTTCAGAGTATTACCCTGTCTATTCCCTATGCCACCCCCTTAGGTGCCTCAAAACTATGGAAGTAAGTCGAATCATACTTACTGTGTTTTGTAATTCAGTTAACTCCGTAGCGTAGCCAGAAAATTGTATATGTGAGGGCACAATATAAAAAATGCCTATACTTTTGTTATATTAAAAAAAAAATCCTCTTTCTTTATAAATCTAGCACGTGTTGATTTTCATTTGAACTTTTTTTCAAGATATATTCCTACTTAAATAGTGCTTATTATATTATCTTCAACACAAAGGAGATAAGAGTTATTGATAGATTTAAGAAGAGAAATAGAAATAAGGGAGAATGTAAAAGAAGTATCACTTGACTTATTTTTTTATGGGAATATAGTAATTATAATTCCGTAAACACGTAATAGTTTTGAGGCAATAATTCAGTGAATTGAAGCTTGATGGTGAATAATCAATTATTCAGTGGTCCTGAGGCATTGCTACGTGGTGCCCTAATACCATTCTGCATCACTTGTTTTTATTGGCCTTCATCATCACATATTTAGGTGAAACTCATGTATTTAGAGTCTTGAGTCCCACATAAATATGTGCAGAAGAATAATGTTATAACACCATGTGATTGAGCTGTAATTAAGAACACTCATTAATTTTTTCTATAAAAAAGGTGATATCAGATATACTAATTATACTTCAAACATAGGAGTATTTTGCTAAAAAAAAAAAATCCAAAGGTGTTTGTAATGTGGCTCCGCCACTGTCTAAACTTCTAAAAATAGCATTAATCTATATCAGTTCTAAAAAAACGTGCAGAGCTAGGATTAAGAATCTCGGAAGGCCGAGTTATACCAGGAAAAGAAATTCAACATTAAATATCTTTCTATTCCTTATTCAACAAATAAGTACGTAAAAAAAATATAGCTATCAACATATATCCTTGCGTTCCATTGTTGGAGAAAAAGCCAAAATACAGTTTCCAAGATTAATCATCCATTAAAATAGAAATAGCTTAACAATATTTCAAAGTGCAACCCGATGTGTTCTTAATTAATTTCCATTGGTCCAAAAGGTTGGAATGTTTGACCTCCGTATGAAGAATAGAACATGTGGCCTCATGGAGGTTTTCTCGTAACCATTTGACCAAACCCCTTGGGGTTGGCATTAATCATTCTTATCGATGAGAATAAAAAAATATAACAACAAAAATTGAAAAAAGTTCACATAATATGATATTAGAGACAAAAAAAAAGAAGACAATTTTTGTATTTTTCTTTTGTTTTTAGTGATTTTTTTTATGCTTTTAGTCATAATTTTTTACTTTTAAACTTTTTTCGTCGATACCGATGATTAATATAAATACAATATAATGGGAATCTAATATCTGAATTAAAGATTTGATCTTCGAGATGTGCTAACTCCTAACGTAAGTACCATGAGCCTGTTTGGGAGCCAATTTTTCCCATTTTCTCATTCTCATTTTTTTCTTTTTGTCTATTTGGGAGACACATCCTAGTTCTCATTATCTGGGAATGAGTTTTGTAAAATTCAAAATTTAGAGCAGAAGTGAAAAATAAGTTGAGATGAGCTTTTTGAGTTCTCATTTTTAACTTTTTTCATTTTGATTAACAAAAAGACCTACAGAGAATGTATTCTGCACATATCTCTCAAACACTATTCCTATTTTAAAATACATTCTGCACATTTCTCCCAACCACTCATATCAAATCTAAAATACTTTCTTACCATAATTCATAAAGCCAAAAAATAAAAAATGAGACTTCCAAACAGCACCTATAATGGAAAATTTGAAACCCAAGTGGTAAAAAAGGTACTCCGTATAAAAGAAAAGTTGAAAGTTGAAACCCAAGTGGTAGTAACGGGTTCTGGATTATACTACTGCGTATCAAATTGGACCACCCAAATCGTAACTTTTGAGATTTCCCATCGTATGATAATTGGTCTACCAATTGGGATTTGGTTCGTGTCCCTACGACGTACAGGTCATTATTATTTTATCCATTTATTCTCCGGTGAAACCTTCCTTGTCTTCTTCAGAATTCACTTTTGACCTTTTTTAATCATTCTGGGTTTGCATAATTTCGGATTTCAGCAATTGGGTTTAGGTCTTCCTCCCCCAATTTCAGCTGGAAAGCAGTGTTTCACCAGCTGGGTCGGCTTTGGTGTACTGTGATTTTCCAGAAAAGGGACCGATTTAGCTGTTTAGATCTGCGAAATCTGATCACTTTCAACTGGGTTTTGGTTTCGGAGTTTTAATTTCTGCCAATTATTTAGTTTTTTGTTGTTGCACGATAGAGAGGGAGAGAGATGATGAAGAGGGGGAAAGATGACGAGAAAACTATGGAACCGATGTTCCCTAGGCTTCATGTCAACGATACAGAGAAAGGAGGGCCAAGAGGGCCGCCAAGGAACAAGATGGCCCTTTATGAACAGTTCAGTATTCCATCCCAGAGATCCATAAGCAAGGTTTGTTGGAATTCCCATAGGTGTAGTTCTTTCTGTTCTAAATTCACCATATTTTGTGAATGAAAAAAATTAGGGCTGAACACAGAAATTGATCTCTGATGACTTTGAACTTTGATTTGCACACATAGTTTGACGGCTTGACGTTCATTGAGTTCCTCGATTTTTTGTGGCACATGAGACAACTATTTCAGTGATCAAAACTTTTTAGAGAAGTCGCTTTGTGTATATATTGTCAAAAGTTAGGTATGTGTCTAATCCTTCCTGCCCATACCCCTATCGATTGGGATTAGCATATACCCCCATCGATTGGGATTAGCATATACCCCCATCGATTGGGAATTATATGGGTACTGAATTGATTGTATGGGTTTTGTTATCACTTACCATTGGAGCATGAATTTATGTATATGGATCGGTTTGAAGATAAAGAGTACATGGTTTTATGTGATTTCCTTTTGTCTATTTGCTTCTTAGGCTGTCTAACTATTTTTTTTTTTTCAATGAGAAAATAGTTATGTGCATTGTTCGGTTACGTTGAGTGTTGTCAATGAGTTAATTAGCTAGCATGTTCACTTTCACATGGATGATGGGTTGTTTGTAGGCAAGATAAGAGTTGTGCTTAGTTTTGATATTTGGTATAAGATTTGATTGTTTGTTGCTTTGTTATTTACTGGTGATTTTCCAATTATCATGAAATCAGGGCTCATGGGAAATTCTAAAAAAATGCTTGTCCTCTTAAGTCTCACGAAATACCAATAAAGAAGAACCCATTACTCATTCAGCCTTATGCCTCGGAAGGGCAATACTTGGGCTGGTAGTATTATGCTACATGGAGTTTTGAAACATCAACTTCTTCTGAAATAAGTTAACTATGGGCCAATCTGTAAAGATGCCTTTATTTGGCTTTTCCTGAAAACTCACTGCGATTGAGCATGGCTTCTTAGTGTCTTTTTTTTGTTCTTGTTTTGATTCTAATAATCCTATGGTAACTAATTGGTTCTTGAAGTTGCCTCCCCTCCCAGGAGTTCTCATTTTTTTCTTTTTGAGTTTCCACTCGTTATTGTGGTCGTACTTTTGTCATCTTTTGTTGCGTTTGAAGAACGTCTTCAGCCTTTTCATTATCCATAGTTACACAGGAATTGCTTCAGTTCCTAACACTTGGAATAACGTCTTGTTGCAGGGAGATGACCATCAAAAGAGTACGATGTTCTCCACGCTTCACCTTAATCGTCCCACGCATCCAGCTGAAGAGTCGTATCCTGGCTATTCTAACTACAATTCCTCATCGACACAAGTTGAGCAGAAAAGGAAGTTAGATGAAGAGGACTTTATTGTTCCTACCTTTGTTCAGTCGGAAATAGGTCAGGATCAAAGGAAACATTCTAATGGCATTGATAGGGAAAAACTCTTCTCTCTCACTCCAACTTATTTGGGTTCCATGAAAATTCAAACTGCCAGTGATAGAGAGCCAAAACGAGCCAGGTCACAGTTACAGAATAGTATGTGTGAGAATGATGTGTCAAATGAGCATGTGAGGGGTGTAGGTAATGGACTTCGGTCCAACCCTCAGAAAGACTCTTGTCCAGAAGATCTGGGAAGTCCTAATAGCTCTACTTCTGATGGTGTCTGTCATGAAAATGAGACGTGCGGGTCATTGAATATAGGAAATGGGGACAGAAGCGATGATGCCTCTGAGATTTCCATGGTGGATTCTATACCAGGCTTGGATATATGCCCTGATGATGTTGTGGGGGTTATAGGTCAGAAACATTTTTGGAAAGCGAGAAGAGCAATAGTCGAGTAAGTTCCTTTGCTTGTGGTGTTTACGCATGTTATGTTTCACCTTCCACCAAAATTTGATAATGTTAATATGGTTGTAAGTTTTATCATCATTGCAAGTCATTGACTACTAACAAGGTAGAAATGTTACCTTTTTATTTTAGATAAGAAAAGCACCTTGTGATAAAAAGAAAAGAACTCAAGTGATGTTTGCTTCATTTATTCGTGTTTTGGCATTGTGTGGAATTATACGTATCTAGAAGATGGAGCTATATATCACCTTAGGTGCCAATATTCTCTCTGTAGTCCATAAATAGTTTTTGGGCTGAGTACAAAAAGACTCATAAAGTATTGCCAAGCTTAAGAATCGTGGCTGAGCTGGGCTTTAAAAAGCCAAAAGTCAGGTTGATCATTACCTTTATCAGAGGACCAGACTTACATTATACCATATTCACCGGCATCAGAGCTTCTTGGTTGGATACTCGAAAAATGCTGGAACTGTTCCTTCCCATTTGGCTTCCTGCACCACATTCTTCCAATTTGTGGCTGTGTATGTATGTGCATGTGTCTGTTTGATGAACAATGAATCTAGTGATATTGATAGTTTTAGGATCGTGCGAAGTTTGAGTGCTGTAGCAGCTGTACCTGCTCAAGAAGATGTGATCAACATAAGAAGTTGCAGACTGGAACAAGATCTTGGAAGGATGCCATTGGATTGGCTTCTTGTCGATAAACTTATATAGAATGGTTTAGGATTTGTGTCCTTCATTATCTTCTGGGCACTAGTGTTTTTTCATGCGATCTTCTGCGTCTCAATTCATCTCTCTGCTAGTACTTAGAAAGGAGGAACTACTTTAAGACTTCTTTTAGAAGCTGATTCAATGTCACTAGTGAAAGTATTGGAAGATGCAAATGCTATTGGAGACTTTGGGTAATCTCTATTAATTTTTTGCAGATTTTTTTATTTTTCATTTTTGAGAAGATCAGTAATGTTTGTATCAGGACATTACGTAGTCATCTAATGTAGAATTTAGAAGCTGCAATTACTTTTATTTTCAGACTTTTTCTTCGTCGTCTTCTAACAATTAAAAAATTAATTTGATTGTTGAAGGCGATGTTGTTGTTTACTCTTGGGGTGGGAATATTTTGTCCAATTTGAGCTTGAAAGGTTGGCAGTAAGGCCTTGAGTGAGTGAACGCCTCATGCGCGGTTTAGCTGTTCCCTTCAAGTTGGCACATGTGTTCAGCAGCCGTCGTAGTTGGCGGTACATCATCTAATACCCATTTCAAACTGGTGTATGTTCTGCAAGGTAAGTTCACTTTTCTGGTAGTTCTGAGCTTGGTGAAAGAAGAGTTTTGGCGGTAATTAGATCTGGATAGGGAGGTATCCCGAAAGTACGCTGCAATCTGGAACTAGTGAAGATGGTGTTGAAAGATGTTAATTTCATGTAGTATTTTGGTGTCAAAGATACTCCTGTGCGGGTGCCAAATTTCTTTCCTTCTTTAGATACTTCATTATCTTGACCCAATATGTGATCATGATTTTATGTCCCGCGGTATCTAGTATACTCATGCCTTCATAATTATGAGATCTGTGCAGTTTATGGCAATCAATAAAGTAATTTTCTTTTTACCCCATATATTAGAAAATTGATGCATCTTTGTCTATGCTTTTATTTGTGAACTGCAACATTTCTTTTCTAGAACATGTCTAATATTTGACTATTTCACAAGTTTATAGTTACTTTAACCCTCCATGGGATTGCATTTGTTTTCTGGAATTCTCTTGTTCAAGAAGATGGTTATATCTAGTGCTCGGTTGTGAACTGAGAGCCAATTGACACCAGTTTTATACCTTGTGTGTGTTGCATCTTTGTAAAAACCGAGCATCATTATATAGTATGGCTGTGTTTCTGGATCTGATCCCTCTTCCCCGTTTCAGTCAACAACGAGTGTTTGCAGTTCAAGTATTCGAGTTGCATAGATTGATAAAGGTATGTAGGTCTTCAGTGTTAACTTCCTTCTGCGATAAGTAAAAAACGATGAACTGTATCCTTTACCGTTGGAGCCATTTTTACTTTAAGTTGATTTGAATTGCGTTCTTGATATTCTAACAGGTTCAGAGGTCATTTGCTGGATCACCACATCTTTTGGTCGAAGACGGTGCTTATTTAGAAAAACCCTCAAAGGGCTCCTTTGCAAAGAAACTTCCATTGGAGTTGATCATTAAACCGCCTCCGCATACTGTGAAACATAAAGATGATTCAAACAAACCAAGTCATAATATGGAATGCTCTGGCGCTGCTGATGGAAAGGCCTCTTTTTCATCTGTCCAAGATGATTTTTATGCTTCAAATTGCGGACCACAATCGACGCCATTTGTTTCTGATGCCAAAACAAGTCCATGGGGTTTCCATCAACCACCTAGCCAACAATGGCTAATTCCGGTAATGTCCCCGTCTGAAGGACTAATATACAAGCCATATAATCCTGGACATGGATTCATGAGCCCACTTTGCAGAGGTTATTCTCTTCCTCCGGGATCAAATCCGATGATGGGTACTTTCATAAATCCCACGTATGGTGTTCCGTCTTCTCACCATCCTTATCAAGGTATTGGGGTTCCTCCATATGGCATGCCATTTGTCAACGGAGCAATTCCAAATGTTGTGAAGCCGCGTATGACTAACGAAAGAAGTGATTTGGAAGGCGTTAGTACAGCAAATAGTCCTGGTGCAATTTCAAATGTTGTGAAGCCGCGTGCAACTAAAGAAAGAACTGAGTTGCAAGGGTTTAGTACGGTCAGTAGTCCTGGCGAGGGAGCACGAGGCATTATGGTCGGTCCCACTGCGGGAGGAAGAAATTCCCTTTCTCTTCTGCCTACTTCTCAAGCAGGTCATGTTCCTGAGAGAGACCCTCAGTTCTACGTTACTCATAAACCGGCAACAGTGATAAAAGTTGTGCCTCGCAATGCTATATCCGCGACTGAGTCAGTGGCTCGGATTTTCCAGTCTATACAAGAAGGAAGGAAACAGTGCGACTCTGATTAGCTCGGGTTACGCAGAACCATCCCCGGGCGGTCACGAGATCAGCCAAATTTGTGTGATGCTTGGTTCTTTTTTGTTTATCTTCTTGGTGTAATGTTTTGTATATGCTTTCTGCCTACTGATCGGTGTCTGCTACATATCTGATACATATTTGAAGATTTCATGTGATAATAGGGTCATGTTTTAATTTAGCTTTAGGCTTACGGCCTTCTCAACTTGTAATCAGACTCAAATGGTTACCTATATAAGGCACAATGATGGCTCCAGGATTTTACAAGAGAGTGTTCAAAAATTCCCTCTAAGTTTCGTACATCTGTTAATCAATAAATTATACGCAGCATTCATATATTAGTACGTATTGCCATAAAAAATAATAAAAATACATAGGATTACAACAAAAATGATAAATGTACAACAAAAGTGTCCAACTCGGCTCCAACACACTGTGTGAGGTGTGTTGGAGCCGAGTTGGACACTTTTGTTGTACATGTATCACTGTTGGGATTACAATTGTCCTCACGAGTTTTCATATTTTGAGTCAACCAATACTAAAAATGCGCATTAATTTACTACCTCCGTCCCAATTTTTTGGGCCTCTTTCCTTTTTTGGAAAGCTAAAAAAATTCTCGATATTATTTAATTTATAATACTTTTTATATTCAATATGGATCTTGTTTGATAGATCTCAATTAATTTTGTTAATCAAAGATTTCAAAATCATAAAAAACATTATAGATTATGAGATATAGACTATTTTTTGAGACATTCAAAAAGGTAAACATGCCTAACAAATTGGAAATTGGGACAGAGGGAGTAGTATCCTTTCAACTTTTGAGGGAAATTGAGATGAATAGATTGGCATGGACCTTGTTTGAGAGGTAAAGTCTATAATACACATTCCTTGAAAGGTGTGTGTCATATGCACTTATTGTGTAATTCATATTATGCCATCTCATGATAAACGATCAAAAGAACCGGTCTCTTAATATGTCATCAATCAAGATTCATGACATAACTAGGAATCATAATAATTGTATCGTAACAATTAGTTACATGGTCGATCTCGGAACTTTCATAGTAAAAAGGGTTAAAATCACCTAGACTCCCTCACCTATCACTCATCCACATATACACCCCTCATCTAAAAAACCCATCATCCACACCCCTTCATATATCAACCTGTATCACTCAGTACCCTTCCGTCACTACTCTGTCCATAATTTTAACAGAATTTGAAATTTTCCATCCAACCCTAGACTTTTAACCCCATTTTTCCCTCCATACAGTCCCCCCTCCACTCCCCACCTTATAAAAGGCTCTCTTCCTCATCTCTCATCAGGAAAAACGAAAACCCACCCCCATCTCTCCTCTCCCTCCATCACCAGACATACTATTCTTCTTGTTTCTTTTTCTATTCTCTTTCTCTCTCCTCTCCCTCCATCACCGGGCATACTCCCTCCCCCATCTGCCAACACAAATGTCATCCTCTTCCTCTAATACTAGATTTCAAGGCCCTTTTTGTGGATGTGGGCTACCAGCCCCCTAAGAGCTTCAAACCAAGACCCAAATAGGGGAAGAAGATTCTTTGGTTACATTAACTATAAGGTAAAACAGTGTTGATTTTATCATCCTGTCTAAATTTTTTGTAATTTCAAAACCCTAAAAAGTTCCATGCTTTTCTATAATGAAATGTAATGCACGTTTTCTTTTTTCTTTTTTTCCTGTAGCAACCCACTGCATGTGGGTTCTTCATTTGGGTTGATCCTGAAAGGGACATGGACAAAGAAATGCTAC